>JANSTV010005119.1:0-16881 GCA_027564135.1 Lestremia cinerea
ACATGTCATAATTATTTCGCTTCGCTTTCAATCAAGTCGATGTGTTGTGCATTCATTCGCTCACTCACACATCCGCACCAGTGCCAAGTGTTGCCAGTGTGACGGAACGAAAGAGAATCGGTTGAATCGAATTCCGTCACCATGTGACAACTGACAGGCCTTGTGGCCTGTCACAATGGCGGGATGGTGGTGCTCTGTACGTTCTATTGTGTTGTCCAACATAACCTGATACAGTGTGTGTGTGCGTGCTCGTGCCAATCAAAACAATGTCCGATTGTTGGATCTACGACAAATTCCTTCATCGAAATTTTTCCATTTAACCGTATTTATGCTGTGATTTGTGAAAAACTTTTTGCAAAATGGATGTGTGTAATGTCTGCGATGGGACCACATTCTCTTTGAATGCTGGATTCTATTATTGTGATACTTGTGGGCAACGTTCAACGAGAATGCAGGAGATTGAAGAGCAGACTGAAGGTCCCACATCAGGCTTCGACGGTACCATGATCAAGAAATATAAAATTCGAGACGCTTCCAAAAAAGAAGGTTCACCGAGCACCGTTTAAGCGTCGAGTTTTTTTGAACTTTTTCATTCAATTTTAGAGTTCGATTTGACCACCTGGGAGGCTTACAACTACATCATTTATGGCTTCGTCAACGAACTCATCAATCTGGGCTGCAAAGACGAATTGATGGTGACCACATTGCAGATGTGGACGGTATTCCTTCGGAAGCAGGAAGTGGCGTTTTATGGGAAACGAGAAACCAAGCTGCCGAAATTCAATTTCAACTACAAGATCAGGTCAGTCACTCACCCCGTTCTAATTGAATCATTAACATTTCTGATGTTCTTTTATCTTTCAGAGATGTTCGAATCGTGTATAACCTACAAGCGCGCAAGCGTCGTGCTCGGTCAACGAGCTCAGGCTCATCGGTAACCGCCAGTTCGACACGAAGTGTTCGTCAAAAGAAGCTGGCAATGAAACGCGATAAGGTAAGCGAATCGGCTCCAGAGAAACCGTTCAAGGAGACTTGATTGCCTTCTTCGTAGATGATGATGGCCAACGCTGAATACGAGGAGTACAAAAGCTCGCAGAAAAGTGACATCAGCTCGGTGGGCTACAACCTTTCGAGAGACACCTCAACTACAAGCCGTGACAGCGATTCGAACGCCTCAACAAAAATTCAATTCTCGCGACGAACAAAAAGACGATACGCACATCGAATGGAAAAAGACCATTTCAATGAACATCAGAATGATATTTTCGGAAAGATGAAATGCCATCGAAAGGGGAAAGACACCGAATTGATTGGTAGGACATTCGTATTCGCGATTCTCTGGTTGGCTCTGAACCAAATCGACGACGAAATGCAAATCGGCGATATGATTCGCTATTTGAAGGAATCCCACATCAAGTTCAATAACGTCAGTCACTTCTTCCCGACCAACATCAAGTGCACTCAGGCTGTCAACAATTTCCGGAAGAGTTCCAGCGATTTCCAATCACATTTCGCTCTGCGCAGCAAAGCATTGGCCATTGCCAAGGTGATTGGTGTCCGGCCAATAAAGCATCCGAATTTCTCGAGATTATGTCATCGTTACGTGAAAGAATTGTGTCTGCCGAAAGATGTTGCGGTGTTTGTCATCAAACTGATGGCCTTCTGTCCACCCCGAATGAAGACGAGATTCCGAAATGCACCAACGCCAACAGTGCCAAACTTCGAGGGCCGCACAATGGCCTACATCATATTCGTGTTGAAGTTACTTTTCGGCTTGGACAATAATCGAGAGCTGAAGATATCATCAGCCGCGCAAGAAATCAATGCCAAGCTTGAAGATATGGACACAAAACAGCCCCCGTTGTTCGTGTGGACGGACTGGGTGAAGTACATCGAAATGAGAAACGTGATATTAGCTCAATGCCACTACCCCACAGCGATGCATATCGATCCAGAATCCGATACGCACACCCACTTGTACATCGACTTTCTGAAAAAAACGATCGAGGAGAATGCGTGCGATGAGAATTATCGAAAGACTGAAATGGCCAATATCAAAGTGATTTTTGAGCAATTGGCTCAACTGCACGAACAAGAGGGCACGAAACCGTCCATATTATTCCCGCCATCACTTACTCCGTTCACCACCTACATGGAGTACCTCGAGGCCAATGAGTCGATAAAGTCACACATCAAAATTCCCGACTACATGCGAACGAGGCACGAGCAACGCGACATATCCTCGTTCGTGAAACCGAACAGCCTGAAGAAAGTCTTCGCAAAGAACGGGATTCGTTTAAAAGTTCAAGAACTTGGATGTGAATCGAACATCTGCTTCCAAGAAGCTCCTCCGTTTGAAAGAACTTACACGGAAAACATTCGATTCAAGCACGACATCACGGAGAAGGAGTGGCGAGAAGCACTGAAGCAGAAACGCGAGACAAAGGTCAGGAAAGCGGAACTTCGCGAGGAAGAACAGCACGAACGAATCAAATCGGCCGTTGACCAACATTTGAACGCACTCAAACGAAAAGAACTGATCGCTCTGCAGACAAGATCACAGAATCGAAAAAGTCAAAATACTCAAAGTCAAACATCGGCCACATTCACCTCACGTGGTCCCGAGAATTCATCGTCGACGGCTCACGACAAGAGCGATTCAGCATCAGAGATACTCTCTCTGCATTCGTACCAATACTTCGACGAGCAAGGTCGCGACATTGAAAAGGTTGTGATTAATGAGCCACGCAGGAATCTCGATGAACAGGAAAACATTCTGAATTACGAGGACAGCGATGCTGATAGCGACTCAGACACCGAGGACGATTCGCAACGGAATTTCAGCCAGCACTGTGAGTTGGCCTGCAGCAATTTCGACCACTGGATTTTCGTGGAAAACATTGCTACCCTCACGAATGAAGCTTTCGAAAAGCATTTGGCCCAAATGCCCGACAGCTTCCGATGGCTGTTGCGACAATGCTCACTGCAACTGCACATGCATCCTAAAGATCTGTACGTTGAATTGCTGGCGATTGAGTGCCAGTTTCGCTACGTGCTCAAGCCGATATTCAAAATGCACAGCAGTTTGGCGTATCGAAATCTTTCCTTCGAAAAGTTGACCAGCCAAGTCTTCTACGCTTTGAATCAGTTGCAGAAAATCTGGTAGCAGATTGGAACTATTTCTGTATTATATGTGAATATTGTTACTTTTATATTTATTGAATAAAACTAAGTATGTTATTTTTATTGCAAAGATTTGGTTTAATATTCAAGATTAAACTGGGTGTGATCTGATCTCAAAACGGGATCCCCGAAGACCTGTTCGCCAACATACGAGACCCTTGTTTCGCATAAGTCAGATGACGGTTACTACCTTGAAATCGATCGTAAGACGAGTTCTCAGAGTTCCATGAGATTCGTCCAACGTCCAACGACATTGATGAATGGCTGACTGGAGAATAAACGGATGATTGACTGACCCTTCCCCTTAACCATCAACATGTCATAAAAATTCCATTAAACAAGACAACAAAAACCATTTCAATTTTTTGGTAAGAAAGAAGAAGCGAAAAGCCTCCAGCAAAAAAATCAAAGTGTAAACAAATAATTAAACACACATAAACAGCACAATATCATTCTTCATCGCACAGGCGTTTCATTTAACTCTTACTGAACGGCTAATATAATTCTCAAAATTTTATCGCTCAGGTGATGATTAAAAGTGAGCAAACATATTTTATTGAATTCAAGTAAATAAGCTGGCAAGCGGAATGGCAAAGGAAAGAAACGAGCAAAAAATGATTCGAATTAATACGCAATGTGAACACGAGACGGCCGCCACCACCACTACCATCACTCTCACAATCACCAATACCGGTCGAATACTATCGATGCGAATGTTGAGCCAACCATGTGAAATCCCTGTGGCTCATTTCGTTGCGGTCCACCAGAGTACAGAGTTTGTGGTAAAACAAGAGGCGAATCGACAGAGCGGGTGCACACACACACACATCGCTGATCATTCGATTCAATACTCGTCATCTCGAATCGTTGCGAACATGAACAAACCGCCAGAATCACATTTGAACGAATGCAAATTGATAGAATAATCAAAACGATGATGACGTGTTGGACGGCAACAACCCAGAGATACGATGAACCTCGGCAATCGATCAAATGCAGAGATTTCTCAATGTCTTTTGCCGATGATCGTCATCAATTGAATTTTATTAGCCAACTGAGTGACTCGATTTGGATGCCATGTGCCAAAGCCACTATCGTCTGACCGTCAGTTACATGTTGGTACTTGGGCACTGTGTGACGTACAAGTCCCAAACGAAGCAATAACAAACCGATTGTAGAAATTCAATGAAAGTGCAGTACGGCACGGTGGTAGATGGCAGCCACACGATCATATCGACACACGGTCAATGAATGTGTGTCTTTGTATATAAATAAACATCATCTTTCGTGAGTAAAGCGGGCGAACAAGAACAGAATTG
Organism: Lestremia cinerea; assembly: GCA_027564135.1. Classification (NCBI taxonomy): domain Eukaryota; kingdom Metazoa; phylum Arthropoda; class Insecta; order Diptera; family Cecidomyiidae; genus Lestremia; species Lestremia cinerea. The sequence continues at coordinate 4,503 of JANSTV010005119.1, forward strand.
CGACGACGAAGATGACAATAGTCAACTGAATCGATCCGACAAGAGGAGGCAATAAACGCATATATGTAAAGGAGCCTAGCGAAGCACGCGATTTCATTTTACGATTTGTGATTTTTTCCCCGTTTCGTTTTTGTGTCTTTTTTTTTATTTCTTTCTCCTTCGATTCATTTCGGTTTTTTCGTTTACATACTGATTGCGTATCGGTCGGTGCGTAGCTCTCTCAGACTACCTCTGAGCCGCTGATGCAAACGTTAAAAAATTAGTTTTCAAACAATCATCGAATCGCTGGTTTCGCGGCAAATACGAACGAACGGTTGTTGTGTTTATCGAATCTCGTGTTTTTTTCTCGATTTTCATAATTTTATTTGAAGAAGAAAAAAATAAAAAAAATAGAAAAAAAAGTAAAATACGGAAATTTCCTTTCAAAAAGAAAAATTCAAGCTTGAATCGGTAACAGCAACCTTAAGAAATGTAAATAAAATTGGCGCTGGACAATTTATTGAGTAAATATTGATTTTTGAATTGAGCCGATGATCAAGAGAAAAAATAACGCAAGTTTTTTCATCTTTTTTTTTCTCTAATAAAAAGTAAATTTGACTCAAATCGACGTTTGTGAGCTTCGATAGTCTGAATTGTCGGTCACTTGCTAAGTGACCGCGCAAACTGATATTGACTTTGAAATTGGAAGAAAAAACACAGATTTTTCTGAACGAACGAAAAAAAAAAAATAAATAAAAAAAAATATTATTTCATATTTGAATTTTAAATTGTTATGGACTGCCACAGCTCAGCTAAAGGCTGCGAGGTAATCATCGACATTTCATTACAAATCGAATGGTGTGCGCTGTGAATAATTGCCGATGTGCCATATCGAGGTGATAATCAATCGTGGTGTTGCATTTAGTGCTTGATCCACATGGAATCTTGAGAGAGCAGAACCAAACAATCAATCTCAGTTCGGAGCGAGAATCAACGTGCAAAAAAAGGATAATTGTGCGGTTACGGTGCGCGTGCAGTTCGTTCGCGAGTCATCTGTTTGAATCCGCCAACCAGCCAAAGTCATAAAAACGTCTCTTTGCAAAAGTTCACCAACACTTCAGCCACAGTGATGTTATGTTATGCTTCGATTTGATTGAATTGCGTTGAGAGTTTTCCCGCTGACCGACCATTCGTAATGAAAACTTAAAGCGAATAGCAAATACGAAGAAAGAAGAAGAAAAACAAACGTTTGATGTTTCAATTTCGTTGCGCATCTCATGTTTGTTCGACCACAAAACAAACAAATTATTTGTTCAATGTCGTAAATCAATGCAGAAATTGATTGACATTTTATTCAAATGCAAGTAGTTGAGCAGCATCAAGTGTTCCAGTGAGTTGGCTTTTCTTCAGCGGTTTCGTTTTTGTGGTTTCGCTTCTTCAACTGTGCGCTTTCGGCTTTTTGGATTATCGACCGCATTGAACGTTCCCAGCTCTTCCGGGGAAGGTAGGTGTCACCGAGTGGTTGAATTAACCCGCGTATTCGGCTCCATCCAACCCATTCATTTTCGCTTATCGTAGTTGGTTTCATTGAATCAGCGATGCGTTTCATTGATTGTCAAGTTGTTTGTTTTCATTTGGAAAAACGGTGTCATTCAATCGAATGTGTGATTTTTGATGAGCTTAATTTGTGCAGAGAGAATGCGGGACGCTGAGCAATAAATCTTGATTGAAAAACAGACGATCAACGGGAGGTTTTTCGATTCGTTCCGGTCGGTTGGTCGAAGCGACGATGATGCCACGAAATGGAGAGTGTCGTCGGGTAGTTTGGCCGTTCTGATGGCATCCGCACACAGAAACATTCTGTCATTGAGATCAGCAGTTGGTGACAATCATTTCATTCACGAACATCAATCGACTAGAAATTTGTGTCTCTTTTGTTGTTTTCATTTCGGCTGTGCGGCACGGATGCCAACACTCACTGGTGGAGATTCACTTCAGCGTATATTTATTTCGAGAGCAACATTCTGAGTATTATTGTAAATCATCGGTCGGCCATGCCATCATCATACATGTGCATATGAGTAACGACGCATTTCACGGAGGGAGAATGCGGCATCGTTGTGTCGTCAAATTCACTTGAACCGAGAAATGGTCGAAGACTCGCACGCACACAACGGCGAAACCCATTGAAACGGCTTAGGTTTTTTCTTGTTTCTTTTACGAGAAAATTGGTGTTAAATTTAGATTTTTGAGTCTTTTCGTACGAAGTGGCACGACGTCAAGAGCGTCCGCCGAAGATGAAAATGGTGAAGAAAGTGAATGTGATGCCGAAAATTTGTTGTCGAAAATGTGGGAAGGTAATCTATCAATGTGCTCGTCCAACAATCGAAGCGAACGCCGATGCAATTCGAATCACACCCAATCGCAAATGCATGCCTGATCGTCTCGCTGTTCGCTGCATTACGCGCATAATCTACCATACGACTGTGGTTAATCAATGGAATGCCGTTGCTTTTGAAATTTTCAATTTTTCAATATAAGTTTTTTTTTCGATTTTCCGAGCAAAGAACAACACACAGCAACCGTTCGCTAAACTCAACGACACAATGTTCAATGTTTCGAATGCTTCGAATTTTCAAGATGCTGAACATTATTTTTAGAATTTTTCAATTCCTTTATTTAGCATTTGCAAATATGCAAGGATAAATAATTTCATGTCGAATGCTAACACATCACGCGATACAATTCAAAATTGCATCCGAAATGGTCTCAACTGATTGCCGTTCGATTCCTTTCGACAAAGTTCGCAATTACTGTCGATTATGCAATGCAATGCAATGCACGCACAATGACACAATGACACCGTGCGCCGATCTGTTTGGCGATAATTGCTTATTTTGCAAAATGAACGTTCAAGTTAATCATCTTTTGAGTGACAGAAAAACTGATGATTCGCATTTATGGCAAATCCTATTTGATGATCCCATTGTTGCAATTCAGCTGTGCGTTCGTCACTCGGTGGGTTTTTTGGGATGCATTGTGTTTTCGGCGAAGATTTACAGTTGTTTTGCAAATGTTGCGGCTTCAATTCACGTCTTCAACTCACGTCTTCATTCAGCACAAAATGTGCACAAGAAAAACATCATAAAATATCTGTGTTGACATTCGTGATTACGCTGACTGCGAAGCCATCCGTGTTGGCGCAATTCAGCGAAACGAGAAAAATATTTAAACACCCTCCAGCGTACGCGTTATCAACAACACCATTCGATAACGAATCTTGGCCAATTTGCGTGGATCCATATCGGCGAATCGTGTGTTTTCCTCGTGAAGTAAACTTTCCGTCAGACTGGAACAGTTCGGTGCAGAGGGAGGGTTCACCATTTGCGAATAGACGGTGACGTTGGTCGATAGGTGGTTCGTTTCAAAGAAGCACAAAACAAAGAAAAAAAAACACCTGTCTCAAGTTCGACTCTGTTCAAACAAGATCAAACGATTGAATTTGTCAACAGAAACACGAACGACATGACGAGGCGGCTGTTGTCAATTCAATCTGCACCTTGAAAGCAAATATTTGATTTGATGAACCAGCTTTCACCAGATTGTCTGCCTGAGGACCCCCATCGGCTTGCCCCGTCAATGGGCGGAAACGTTCTGCGTGAAAGAGAGCCACCGCGAATTGTTATCAAAACGCTGCGGTTGAGCGCCAAGCGAGTTGAACCAGCTGAATCGAGCCCGTGTCAAGTGCATGATTTGTTGAATTCTGGACCATCATCGTCTGAACGACGTAATTGCAATAATGAATTGTATGTGGTTCCGTGTTGGCACCGTATCACCATCGATTCGATACTTGACTAAGTGCATGCACAAACACACGCTTACCACTTCAATGCGCCAACCTTGACCGACTCGATGACGATGGGCACTTCTTATTGTATTTTTGTTCTTTTGTTTTGTTTTTTTTTTGTCTCGCAGAAATAGAATGAAATACAAATGCGATATATTATTGGATTTGCACAGGCCGATTGAACGGTTCGTAATGAAAATTGGGAAATGAGTGTCGTCAAGGTAATGAATCAATTGATTTATTTGTCTCGCTTGACCAACGGGCATTCACAAACACCTTTTTTCAATCCAAATTCTATGTTTTCGGATTCGTTTCGCCTCAACGATTCCCCGCTAATAATTTTCATTACCATGCCCATGCAATAAATTGCGATAATTAATCGACAAGCACACAGAAAAGAAAATGACATGAAACTAGTGATATCCGGAAGTATCTGATGTTGTTTTCGTTCTGAGCTCATGACTTGGATGAAACGGAAAGAAACAATGACAAGAAAACGATGCATTGCGATTCATTTGATAGAATGTCGATGCATCTTCGATCGACGGGATACCAGTTGGCGCGTTTTCATTAATTGATAAATTGATCCGACTTTGCTCTTCTCCTCCGCATTGTCAACTTAGTGGGATGCGGATTGCCGTCTGAAAGCTCGATTGGAAGCGTTGTCCATCTCGACGCAACGACTAACAGGCTCCGCCGACCTGGATATACTTGAAATGTCCAATAACTTCTACAACGAAAATCAGTTTTCACTTCATTTCGACGACCGTTTCAGCATTGCAGCATAAGTAAGCAGCCTCTGACCATATTTGAATCGAATTTTTCGCATTCAATTAACAATCATATTTCATGCATTCTGTCTGACAAATGCCCGTGATGTTTGAATTCGGTGCAATTTCGTATTGAGTTGGTATATCCAGTTCAGTTGGATCACCTTTGATTCGAGAATAATATCAAGTTTTATTGAATTTTTATTGCAACGTGCCTGCCGTCACCGTTGTTCACGTTCATATTTACAAAATTTCAATGAAATCGAACGTTCATAAAATATTCAATACATTTTGTCGTTTTCATTTGTCGATTTGCGAAAAGTGAAAAAAAAACGAAAAAAAAAAACGAAATTGATTTACAAACGCATTTATGTGTCAATGCTGTTTACTGCATTTTATGTCATGACTATTTATATGCTGTGATGCTGGCGTTTGCTTTTGTTGTTCGGAGCGAATACGACAAATTGAAGCAACAGTACGAAAAATCTAGTGAGGCGAGGTACCTGTTTCACCTAACCGAATATGCCGAATATGCCGACAAGCCGCCGTGTCTGTGCTCGCTGTTTCACAATCGCAGCGCAATGTGCAAGGGATCGATTGAAATGTAATAGAAGTGTTGGGCTGCATGCGCCCTTCACTGAGTTCCTCCCCGACTCCATTGAGGCAAGGATAGAGCCATTAAGGGGTCGATGGTGTGTCTCAAAGTGGAATGTTATAGAAAGTGTGAGCGTCAAGACAGCAGGCCTTGGCATTCACTGAATATCAAGAAACCTCCAAATGCGATCAAGGAGTAGAAATTCCAAGAATTTCGCTACATCCAACCCGAAGAAATAGACTCAACAAGATTTTTCCCTTCAATTTCAGTGCGATCATCTGCAAGCCAAAGTAACCCCAAACCAGCCTTTCTCATGATGGGTCGATGGGGACGGCAAAGTCCCGTCGAGCAATTAGACAATTCACCACCACCGTTACCACCACGAAAATCGATGACATTCACACGCCAATCGAGTTTCACCAAGCTTGGCTTCATGTTGAACTCAGCGAAGAATGGAGCGACTAAGAAATCACAAAGTAAGTCCATTTTCCGCATGAAAATCGTCAATTTGCTAAAACTCAATTCAAATGTTCAAACTGTTGCTATTTTAACGCTGTACGTGGAATGAAATTCCGTTGAGCAAATGAAACGTTTAATCGACCAAAAAAGAAGAAGAAAAAACGACAGAAAAAAAAATAAAATGTTTACAGAGCCCGCAAGGTCATACATTTCTACTAATTGCTGGCTTGAGATAATGCTGTTTCGAATGAGCAACGCTGCCATGATATGATTGAATCTTGAAATGAGCCAACCTTTTGTGCTGTCATTCAGATGATATTTCGTTTTTCATTGAAATTCAAACCGAAGAGGAAAAAACGAGAAGAAAATTTAGCGAAACGAAAATTGCGACCGAACAACAGAGTGCGTCTCTTGACATGCCGAATGCATTCATTGCCGCTACGTGCGAGGCACGTCTCTCTGGGTGTGCGTGCGATTGTGTATGTCTGCCGACCACTGAGTCGAAAAATGAACCTAAACTGGCGGGAAAGTTTGACACATTCCCAGCGGCATTCGCTTTTTGGTTATGATCATTCGCGTGACGAGAAAAATATCGTTCCAATTATCTGAGAAATCTGATGACATTCTGGAGGGAAATCTCGTAGAAATGAAATTTGCTCAGAAAAAATTAGTTATCGCGTTCGATATTAATTTGAGCTGTTCTGGCACCGTGTGGGATTCAAGACTGGAAATCGATTCCTGAGTTTTCGAGCGGCTGGGTACCTGTTTCCTCCTCGCATGGAGAAGAATGGTTCGAAATTGATTTGATGGAGAGAAAGAAAGAAAGAACGAAGAAAAAAATGTTGCATCCGAAAATACAAAATTTGAATTGTTCATATCTAACGGCCAGTCGATGTTCAGCCTTCCACGCTGAATTCCCGAAACATGGCTAGATTTCCACTTCCGGTACACGCCCAGTGATTGGCCGGACCCGTTTCAGGCATCCGCTGGTGCCGGTGCATTTCGAGGGGGGTTTTGCCCCTCCCCAAAAATCACTCCCAAAAATAGTACTATTTTAGTACATTCGTCCGTGGTTAAGTTGCCTGCGAAACCGAATTCGCCATGAATCATAATGTGACAATTCGCAATATTCGCATCGGCGAACCGATGATTCGCATCACGACAATTCGCACACGACGGCTAGTGTTGCCAAGCGAAAGAATTTTCGTGAAATCATTTGAAATCACTTTATTCGGACAATTGACGCAATAATTTCGGGTGTTTGACCAATTACATGCCCGTCAATCACACCAATTGCACACCAAATGCGTACATCAGGCCAACTGGCACATGGCCGACGGGCGACAGCGACACAACAGTTTGCCGTTAATATCGAATCGCTGTGCAAATCGTGAGTGATGGCAACACTGTATGCCATCATTTGTGACTGAATTTGACTCTCGAATGTGTTATGAAGCTCTCCGCCATTATTAGTTTTTGACCGAGAGTCGACATTTTCATTTAAAGCGAAGTTTAAAAGAATGGTTAAAAATTTTTTTTTCATTTGAATTAATCGAAATTTTTGGTGTAAATTAAAGCAAAGATATTTAAGTAGGATACAATTCGCCGGCCATTGTGTATTTGTGTGTTTATGAAGGGATTCCGTAATTGTGAAAGTTTTGTTTGACATGGCCGGTAAGTTTTTCGGTGATGTCTTTCTGACACTATACATCCATAATACATCATACATATTCCATTCGATTCGCTAAAATGGGCAATATCAAGCATCGGCAGACGCGTTCACATTTCAGCATTTTTGTGATAAATGGCAAAGTCGAACACGGAATTGTTCACGAATCAAAAACCATCGACAGCCTAAATTCCGTTTTCGATTCGAGTCGAAACGAGTCGAAGATGAAAAAAATTCGTCTTTTCCTTTTTTTCTTTTTTTTTTTTGTTTAAATTGAACAACGCGTCGGGTCAGGTGGTTTTGTATGCATTATTTCTCAACCTCAACCTCGCATTTCGAGCAAATGCACACGAACAGCAGATTTGAAAAAAAAAAATTGCCGAACGAACGACGGAAAAGAGGAAGAAGCGAACAAAAAAAAGATTGATTCTCTTGTGATGGTTGATTGGCATTAACATTGTTCACTCAATTCATTATGATTTGGCTGCTAATTTTCAACACGAACGAAAAAAAAAGGGAAAAAAAATAACCAAATCACCTCAAAAGTGCAATGAGTGTGTTTTGTTCGTGTGTGCGCGTGCTATTTCAACCAACGAACGAACAATAAAAGTGAACCAAAAGCGACAAGCAATAAGACACACAGCCAAATGCGAAAAATATGAGAAAAGAAAAATGAAGGAAAGAATTGGAAGGAAAAGCAAATAAAATGGAAGAAAAATGACCGAATGAGAAAACGCAAAAATCGAAATCGAAACCGAATGGATGATTCGGTGAACGACAGAACGGCGACCACCATCCTCAACATGATGTTTGCGAATTCGTTTTTGAATTATCATCGCATGCCGCATTTGCGATTTCAATGCATTGCTGTGTGTTCCCCATGTTTGCATTTGCCTTCACTTCGTTTTTCTTTCTATCCTCGCTTCTCGACCGAAATTTCTGGTCATTTTCGGGTCGATCGTCGTCCGATCGTTTTCGCCCTAGAAATCATTCCATTTTTTTTCTTTTGTTTTTTTTCTTCGTTGTTTTTTCTTCGTCTGAATTTCGTGTCGCTTTTGAGTAGTCGCCGCAATTCATGTGCGCTCATCGCTTCAAATTTCTGCGCCGTACATTTGTCGCTTCATCACTGGGCTTTCAAAGCGAATTTCTGATTAAACCCGCCGCAATCCTTCGACGCACAATCAACTCGATAGGACCCATTTTGTCGCATGTTGATCGTATCGTATCGTTCAGTCGAAAATTCAGCTCTTTTTTTTCTTTTTGATTCGATTCGGATTCATTTTTTTTTATTTTTTTATTATATTCGTTGAAATGTCATTATATAATTATTGTTGTTGTTGTTGTTGTTGTTGTCTGGCTCGTTTTTTTTATCTATTACTGGAAAAGAAACAACAAATTGGAAAGCGACTCCGATCTGTGACAAGCGTCGTGAAATAAATATGATAAGAACATAAACTAATATGAGTTAATAAATTGTTAACAGAATAATTTATATTAATTGTAGCGACTTACGGAGGGATATCATGCATTTTACAACATAATTTGTCATTTCATCGCGTTCATCGTTTAGTATTGTGTTGTATTTCATTTACGAACACACAACGCTAGACAACATTTAGTTGTTGGTGTTTCGAAGAAAACGCAAAATGTTTTTTCTGTTCCGTAGCAGTCGCTAGTCGTTGTTCTCATCTTGACTGAGCAACGTGAAACGATGACGACGGTGACGAAGGCAACGATGGCGAGCAATCAACAGCAATAGCAATAAATACAATTTTTTTGTTTTGTTTTTTTTTCATTTTCGGTTTTTCGTATCGTCGGTTCGGTCTTTCGAAACTGTGAACGGAATAAGTGTGACGGATTGCTTTGTGTCCGTTCCTGACTGTCACCACAGATGCTGTTTTGAATGCTCATTTGATATGTAGCTGCTGGAAGAATAATGCATGTATTGTTATGAGGTCGATACGAAAACAAGTTCTTTCATCGTCGAGCATCGCCATTGAATGTCAACTATTCTAATTATTCCATTTCGATTTTATGTAATCTCTCGATACTTCTTGTCGATTCTATGCGAGAATTCCGTCATTCCGCACACAACACTCTCGCATCGGGCAGACTAACCTGCATTTCGCATTGTGTCGCCGGCGTGTGTCAATGTGTGCCGGTGGCCGTGTCTCTGTGGGTGCATGCCATTCATTTGCAAGAGAAAACGGATGACGTGCTCTCTGGAACGGTCTCTCTGTTCCTCTGTGTGTCTGTGTGCGTGTGCACGGTCGTCGATGTCTGTGTATTGGTGCACCGATGCAAGGACGTGCCTCCGTTACCGCTCTCCATCCAACATTATTTGATCAGTATTGAATGGCATGTGTCGTCGTTATTGCAATAATCTCGAGGAAAATCTCCACGAAACTCTCCAATCATCTAATCTCCCAATCGATTTGATTTGATTATATTTCCGAGCTGCTTTTTGAGAATGGACAGCGTTTCATGTTGTAATGAAATGCGAGAAAATGGTGGAGCTTTATTGGTTAGATTAATTGGCGCCAAAATGACAGTCACGTTGACTCAACCATTTTTTTTTTTCTTAATATTTTTTTCCGTTCTTGTTATATTCGCTTGATGATCGTCCAAGCAATGCTCTTGATTTGCCCAAATGGCACACAAAATTACCATTCAGCTACGCTTTGACAAACAAATTCTATTCTTCAGATAACATGAGCTTGTGAGTGCTCTTTTCGCGTGACAGATTTATTTGGCGTGTCAATGTTTAATGTGGTTTCTCCTCCATGCTCCATGTTATGCTTGCTGAACGGTTGGGACACGCAAAACGTCACAAGACGTTCGATATCACAGCCGAAAATAGCCTTTGATGATTTCGGGCGATTCAGTTGAACCGTTTGGATGACAATTCATCGCAACGATGATATTGATTTTTCTCTTAAAAAACTGAAAATGACATTTGATATTCATCTATTTGTTTACGTTTTTTCTTTCTCTGAATTTGACAATTTCATTCTAAAAATATGGCAGCCGGAAGCCAAGGAAAGCCTTTTCGCCTTTTGATGTCTCTCGCATGGCGTCATTGTAGCGTTTGGTCATCGTTACGAACAGTCGATTCACAATTAGAAAATGTCCCACCAAAAATAGGTCATGCCGAAAAGTTATTTTCATAATTTTCATCATAATGAGACGGAATTTAATGATGCTCGATTTCAAATGGCCAAACAAACCGGTTTCGATGATGTCGAGGGTGAAAAATTCGATGCCCAAACGTGCTTGTGCTTGGTCGCCAACCAGCCAACGAGTGTGCGATTTACCTGAAGATGGTTTGCTCTTTCTTGAATGCCCTATCGTCACTCAGCACCAGCTCCGGCACTGCACTGTTTTCACCCGTGAATTTGTGCCGTTTTGAAGCAATTCGCCGAATTATCAAATCGCAATGCCTTCCATTCGAAAAAATTTCGCTTTCGCGCTTGGCGTCGGGCCATTGGCATGCGAAAAATCTTCCATCATTTTCGGATTTTTTCTCTCTTTTTTGCTCGCAAAAACATTCTTTGAATTTATTAAATAATTGCTATTCACATCGTCGCCATTTGTGTCGTCACTGGTTGTGATCGTTCTGGATGCTTGCCGTTCGAACTTGATGCGATGTGAAATGTCGATTTACATGCTTTCATAGATGACGTGAAACAAAAAAAAAACAAAACCAACAACAACAGCACGACTGATAATCGCAACAGAATATTTGTAATTTGATGATATATTGCGTCAAGGTTGTCTAACGGTGGTCGTATTATTCTGAATGTAGTTGTTTTGATTGTCGTTTGAATCGTCGTTTCCAAGCAATCGTGCCTTTTAGGAGGCAAATGTCTTTTCGCGTCAACATTTTCGAATCAGATCGACGCTAACATAAAGCCAAAAAGTGATCAGTCGCCGTATTCCGCCGTTTTCAATGGGCAAACGTTTTCAAGGTGATAATCAAACGGACTATTCAAATGTTCTGTGCTCAATGATTCGATTGAATATCCAATATTTATTCAAATCGAATGCATTTGAATTTGAATAATTGTTACTGCAGCATGCTCATATTGTGAGCTTTCGCCCTCCCGTTCCCGGACCCTTTCCATCGCCAAATAGCAAAGCACACAATGTCGATTCAAATGATTGTTGTTTTTTCTTTCTGTCATACGTGATACCGTGCGCGCGATACGACGCACGAGTAGCTGCAATCGTTTGATTACACCATCAAACCATTGCCACTATTTCGATATGAACTCCAAAAGCGATGAAACAATGCCTCAGCACTCACACACCGCAGCCGCATTCATCACATATTTTTGTTGTTTTTTTTTCTTTTTTTTTCTTTTTTTTCGTAAACTTCTTTCGTTTTGTTTTCCTTTTGGGTGACAAACAGAAAATGAGAAATTTTGTTTGATAAAATTATTATCAGAAACATCGACCCGACCACATGTCCACCGCGGCGCGCACACACATCCGCGCATCGACAACACTTTGCGCGCATACAACACCAACTATTTGACGCTTTGCGAAAATCTAATCGAAATTATTTGTTTTGTTTTCGTTTTTTCCGCTTAGGTAATGGCGATACGTCCTGGTGCTTCTCTCAAATCAAAGGCGCTTTGGATGATGATGTTACAGATGCTGATATTATTTCATGTGTCGAATTTAATCATGACGGTGAACTTTTAGCCACCGGTGATAAAGGAGGACGCGTCGTCATATTCCAAGTATGTTGAATTCGAAAGTGATGATGATTGATGAGTGTACGCTCAGTAAAAGCGAGCGTAGGGGAAAAGGAGGCTGGCTCAGCAGCACGATGTGCTCTGTTGCTGGTTGATCGAATTTTGATTAGTTTCGCGAGAGAAACGACAACAAGAAAAAACAAATCCAACAATTTGCCATTCGTTTCGTTCACAGAGAGACCCTGCCTCAAAATCCGCCATACCCAAACGAGGGGAATACAACGTATATTCCACATTTCAGTCACACGAACCGGAATTCGATTATCTTAAATCATTAGAAATAGAGGAAAAAATTAATAA
>JANSTV010005230.1:0-16869 GCA_027564135.1 Lestremia cinerea
AAAAAAAAGAAGATATTTCATTAAATTGCAAAGGCAGAGAATACAAACAGAAATCCAATACGAAAATGTAATCAGTAAATTATTACAAAATAAAATTACAAATTATGAATCACTAGTGGCTTCAAATCATGATTTTTTTTTGTTGGTTCGTTGTCAATTTTGAACGTTGATTTTGCTTGGCTTTTTTCTAGAATTAGCAATTTTCATTTGTAGGAATCATCAGTTTTGCTTTCGGTTGTGCCCCTCCCCCCTACGAAATGCTCTGAATTGAAGTTACGCCAATCTCGTGTCGAATTCATCCGAGTATGAGTTCCATTATTTTCTCGTTCGAATTTCGAATCATTTTCCTCCAACTTTTGATGCCCGAAAGCTCATCCATCATCCATCATCAAATTTAACCCCCGACATTTTTTTTAAAACATTCATTTGCCAAAATTCAACTAACACTATTTAACTCTCTTCTCTTTTTCCATGTCTCTCGATTCATTTCTCATTTCGAAATTCGTTATCGAATCGCCAAAAATTTCGAAAATGATTTTCGGAATTTCGATATTACGATCTCCAACCAAAGGATTAGACGGTTTGTACAGCAGAAAGAAATCCTACCCTTATCCGTACTAAGCGTGACGTTTCCTTCGAAATTTAACTTAAGTCCATTATATTGTTGAATTTATCTCATTTATTAATATTGATTTTTTTTTTCGTTGTTATTTTCGTTCGAAAACCCACAAAAAAAAAACAAAAAAAGGAAAAAAAAAATTCTAGAAAAAAAACAATCTCCCGCAATATATTTGTAAATATCGTACAGAGAAACCAAAGAGCCGACAACAGAGATGATATTTTAAAAAGACAAACATTTTTTTGCTAATAAGTTATTTATAATTCTATTTATGGTTAGATTTATCAAACAGATGTGTTGTTTTCCCGTGGGGCAGTGGGCAGTATTTAACACGTTTTTGCCTACATTTTATGTACACAACTGGAATGACGATGAATAATTGTTTATGTTTTTTCCAAGAAAAACGATCAACGATCGCTAGACGAACTAGATAAAAAAAACCAAAGAGAGAAAGAGAGAGAGAAATATAATCGTAAAACACTTAATGTGAGTACTTAGCAAGATGGGCTAGGCTGCTCGGTACTTATCCACCGGTTGGGGCTATGAAAATCGTTGCATGGAAGCAAACACCCCTCCACGACTGATATGGCCTTCTCCAACGACTCTGAAATCAATTCTATCACTCGTCCAATCGGAAGCCGGATGGCGCCTCCTATCAAATCCTCGTCCTGTCGACAATTCCACCACCGCGAAGATCGTCTTCTTTATTTTTGTTGTGGAATTCGTAGAGAAAGTTTATTCGATAAAATAAAACCCAGAGTTTCTAGCTGATTTTCATTAATCCAAAGCAATTCCGAAATTCCAGAGTTTCAATTTAATTAACAAAATAAAACCCATGATATTTTCATGTGAAATTTTTAACAAAAATATTTAATTCGTGATTTTTAATCGGAAACCATTTAAAAAACGAATGATAAAATAATTGAAAATAATTTAATAAAACTTAAAACAATAAAGTAGTTTCAAATAAATAAATAAAAAAAAAAAAAAACAACAACAACACAAAACAAAAATGGATAATAAATAAATTGTATGAAATGGAATTATGAATTAAGTACCTTCCAACCCGTGAACGTAGTGACCGACTTGTGGAAATACCGCGAAAATTAGTGAAATCATTGATGTCGAATGAATGCGTTCATTCCGGAAAAATTCAATTTGAGGAACTTGCCCCGAATTCCTCTTCAAACAACGGAAGATGTTAAAGTTGAAGAAAACAAACAAACAGACAATTTAATGCAAAACAGAATCTCAAAACATCGAACAAACGAAATCTTCCAGAAGAAAAAGAATGTATTTTTTCGTCAAACGTTTATTTCGAATTACAGGACAAAATCGAATTTCGAAAATCCAGAATTTAGTTGGGCTCCGGGCGTTTGCAACGGTCGACAGTAGATTAGATGGGATTTTTTTCGCTCCAACCCCCCAAGGAAAGGCGATGTCGTTGCAAACGTCCAAGCCGGAACCCCTTCCATCAGACGACCTACTGATTCGATACGATCTTACCAATGCTTGATGCAAACAGTTCGTTGATTGCTTGAAACCACCATCTTACCTTACCGAATTCTGGCCACCTTCATTTTGAATATCGATCATATTTGTTTTTTAATCAACTATTTTGAAGACACTTGAAAAATTCCCTTCTCCTTAACCCCCCACCCCCAGCAAGATATATAAGCAAATACAGTTGAATTTATTGTTGAATTATTGAAAAACCAAATCAGAAATTATTATGAAAATAAAATGTAAAATTCGCGAAAATGAAAAAAAAAAACAAAACAAAAACAGAAGAAAACAAATGCAATTATAGCCATTGGTGTTGATAGCTCTTATGAATTAGCGAGGGTGTGACACGACAGCCGCACGTTCTGGATGTACTGGGCGAGACTTCGTTCGAATAAAAGTCGAGAAAAGTTTGAGGAAATTGTTTTGAAAATGGATTCCCGGTGATGGGCGGCCCCCGGCTATGGTAAAGCAACTCTCGTGGTTCTCGAAGCCTTGGAAGACCTCATCGAAGCATCCTGTCTGACGTGAAATCTCTGACGAGACTCGAAATAACACAACTGCCATCACTGCTGACGATTCATCGACATTTATTTACAACAACAAAAACACAACAGTTCTGCTACGGAATTGTCTCTCAACCGAGTTGGAGCCAAAGCTCAATAGTCCCATTTGTAGACCCGTCCCGGTGTTGGAACGCCTGAAACGCGGCTGCCTGTACTTGCGGCGACTTCAGATGCCTCTCTGCAATTGGAAACACCCCTCAAAAACTGGCTCAACCTCATCCCATTATGCCACTTACCCGGAAGAGAGCAATTTGCCAGACAGATTCTGTGGTGGATCGACCAATCGACGAGCATCACGGTTGACGTAGTAGTTGGCGGACAATCTGAAACGCATCGAGTGTTATTCGCACTCTTGGCATTCCATCGCTGGGGACTTACTTGTGAGCTGGTCCATCGGGCAATTGTGGGGGTGGCTGAGTGCGATCGGCTTGTTCGACCTCGAAGCGCAGATTGTTGTGGCGTGTTGCCTGAAAGGCGAATCGATTGGGTTGAGTCTCCCGAAGGAAATTATGTAATGACATGCAGCGCCCGATCGGCACGGTAAACACACAACAAAAGGGATTGCCCTGCTGGATTTCAACTTACGCCTATCAAAAACGCTCGCACTCTCTGCAACAGCGGGGCTACGTCTCGTTTCGCCACGTTTGCCATTTTCCACGGAGATTTCCTTGCGAGTTGATAGAGACTTGGATGAAAAATTTGTTTTGATTCGACTCGTATTTTCTCAGTGAAATGTCAGTTTTTGACTGCAGCGGAGTGAAGGTGGTTGGCGTTGATTCAGCCAACTTCGCAGTTTGATGAGCAAGCACTTTGAACGGTTCAATGTCAGTTGAGAGAATCGGACGTTAATGTCACGCATTATTTTCGGCATTTCCGGGAGACCAAAGTCCGAGCCGTGCACAGTCAGACTCCTTCGCCACCTATCGCGTGACAATCGAACTGTTGCGAGTTCGTCATTGTCAAAGTCCGGCGATTCGGTGAAGATCAAAGTTCAGAATATTTCAAAGAGCAGCGATGACTTCGAATGCCCAATGTCTCAAATCAACAAGCCAGCGACTTTCTTCTCGAAATTCAGCCAATGACTCAGCATCGCCAAGACGGTGAATGAAACATCAATCGAATTGCATAAATTTAGCGTCGATTGCAGCAAAAACCAACAGAAATCGCCGAAGCAAGTTTTTAAAGGCCTTGCCATATTTGGCATCAACCTTAAATGTAAACACGGCAATTATTCACTTTAGCGGCTACCATTATCGGTCGTCTGTTTTTGTATTTTCAATATCTTTGTTTTTGAACAGTTTCTACCATTGTTTCGAGCCACAAGCGACACTTCTTTCCTTTTCGCTTTCTGGGCCGTTGCTTTGCATAAATTTGAACCGAAATGACAGTGACGACTTGAGCTGGAAGAGGAACGGATATTGGCGGATTGAAGATTCGACGGGAGAAGTGGCCAAGAGGTGACTTAGCTTTTTCTTCCATGGACAGTGCAAGATTTAGTGTTGGCTGGGTTCCATCCGCCCACCAGGCAATTAGCTTCAACGTAATTGAAATTGTTCTTCCGTCGCGGAGGACTTGGATGCAGATGTTTATCATTTGAAATTCATTTCCCAACTGACTGTGTTCCGTGTTTTATGGGAATTTCACTTTGGATCCTCAGTCGTAGTCGCATTTGCAGATGAGCAAGGCGAGTTCGATCTTCAAGGATCACTAAGTCAAGTTCACTAAAGGGGCTCACCACAACAACACTTGTGGTGAATACGATTCCACCAAAATGTCAACGAGAGGCAACCCCACGATAACGGCCATTTTTGTTTCATTCTTTCTCTGTGCCGGCCACATGCTTTGTCGCATAAACATTCATTATTCAGAAGTGTGAAGATCTATAAATAAGTGTTTCCTTAAAAATAGCTGGTTCAAAATAAATTCGATTGTAAAAATGGCGACTGAGGAAGCACCGAGAACATCTGCCGCAGACGAGCCGCCAGCAGCGAGGGAAAGCGGACTCGATTTCATGGATTTGAACGACTACTGTTTTGACAAGCTATTCGATTTCTTGGACTTTTTCGAGCTGCAAAAGATGGCCAAAATGTGTCAACGTTTGGAAACATTGGTGGAAATCAAGTGTCGCAGGAAAGTGTGTTTCATACAAGACGAGTCGCTGCTGCCAATTCATGGCAAGCAAATCGTTAATTTGAAATGGGATCGAAATGGGCCGGGATATTTCTATCCAATTCTCCGGTATGATCCAGCAAGTTTCCGATTTGAAAAACTCTGTTTGAAACATTGCTTGCCATGGAAATTGAAGCGGTTGCATTTGGTAAATCGTCTATTTGATGCAGCTCAAATAGATGAATGGCAACATGCTTTTCCGAATTTGAGGATGGTGGAAGTGACCAACTGCCGTATTGTACATCCATTGAAGGGGATTGCGTGCGGCGACAGAGGAGAGTATTTCGGAATACATGATCAATTTTCTGTGCTTTTCAATCGCATTCGGTTTTTGCTCAAGGAAAAAACGGGAAGCGAATGGCGTTCACTGAATGCCCCAAAATTCGATTCAATTGATATAACCATTGCTAAGGAGAATTGTTTTGAATTGGTCAATGCACTCCACCATCGCGGAGCGCTCTTCGACCGAATCGCACTCCGCACAGATAAACTGCCTTTTGAATCGTGTCTAGATCGAATTGAGCCCGGTATCTTCGAGAAATTGAAGAGCCTTCACTTTGCTATAGGTGGAGGAACAGTGGACAAGAACGTCATGACGCCGATCCAACGGAAATACCCACGATTACCGATTTCTATGGACTTCACGTTTCGTGGGCTCGACGATTTCTTTCAAGCGAACAACCTTCTGATGATGCAGGCACTCTCGCGCTACGGCTTCGTCAAATTGGCCTTCTCCAACGTACCCGTATCGATGGAAAAGCTGCAGCTCACGTTTGAGGAGATCGGTAAACTGAAAAGCATTCATGAAATACATTTCACATGTCACGAATATTCGATATGTCCCTCTCTCAACGCACTCGCCAAGCATTTAGTGGACCTGAAGTCGCTCAAATTTATCAACTTCGACAATTTATTTTCTTTCGACGAGAGTTCCAATCGTGAGTTCTTGAACGACTTTGTTGCGAAGTCACCCAGCATTGAAACAATTCAAATTAGACATAGCCCCTCCATCGATGACTTTTTCAGTGAAGAATTTTTCCAAGAACTGAATGAGATTTGGCGCCGTCGTCGACTGGGTCGCCCATTGCGGATTTACATTAACGATTACAGTGGAGAGGAAACGTCCATGATTGAATCGGATGTTCAAATTCTGAAGGGCTCTTTCCCGATGGATTAATTCAATAGAGTGACTGCAGAAGACAATTCCTTGCATATTTTTGGAGTGAACCGCTGCACTTTCTGTAGCCAAACTATGAGGCTTGTCCGATGAATGTTCGATGGTTGCGTCTCTCTCTTCACCTCGTTCCAATTTCTGCCATCGTTTTGCTTGCTTTTCACAATCATTTTTACTCTTATTTCACTTTTATATTTAAATTTATATTGAAAATTGTTCAGCTTGTAGGGGAACCATAAGCATTCGTTGAAATAAATAACAATTATATATATTGAATCTCTCTTTTGTTTTATAAATTTTGTCATTCCGCATTCTAGTCATTCTAGTCTGGGTTGATCATCCTCATCCTCGAGAATTGAACCGTCGAGTTTTCTTCCATTGTTTTTTTGTTTTTGAACAGTTTCTTTCATTCTTTCGAGTCACAAGCGACTCTTCTTTCCTTTTCGATTTCTGGGCCGTTGCTTTGCATAAATTTCAGCCGAAATGACAGTAACGACTTGAGCTGGAAGAGGAACGCAAATTGGCGGATTGAAGATTCGACATGAGAAATGGTCAAGAGGTCCCCTCCCCAAGCCTTCATGCAGTCATCTTCGTTTTCTGACAGCGGCTCCAATATTGAAGATCCTCCCCCAAAATGGAATAAATAAAACTTCATCGTTTTTCCTGATTGGGTCACCCCAACTGAATACAATTTATTTCACAAATAAAAGAAAGAATATGCCATAACAACTATTTGCTAAATTATAAAACATGATTTCAATGAAAAGTAAGAAGGAAACAAATAGAACGAGAGTAAAATCTAAAGCTAAATTGCATAATAGTTGGATCAACTGTCATCTAAATCGTAGCAATCGGAGAATCCAACTATCGAAATATGTTCGGTTAGTGATTAGATTAGATTTGAATTTTGGTATTTGGTTAGTGGATCGATGGTTGGAACTGAGACTGGATAACATTTTCGAAAGAAAAGGAAAATGTGTCTGACAGCCATTCCGCCTAAAAGCGCTGTCAACCATCCCGACTCGAAATCGAACTTAAAAACTCAACTATCGTTAACCTAAGCATCCTCTGAACCCTCAGAGCATTCAACCGATCCATCCCATTCGAAACGCTCATTTGCAAAATGTCTTTTCAAATCGTCCCGATTCGCAAAAATAGAATAAAAATTTGGCAAAACAAACTCAACGATTTTTTCTTTTGATTGAAAAATAAATAACATTTTCCCAAATGAATTTCAACAATTTTAAATTGAAAGAATTGATAATTTGAAGAAAAAAGGAAAATTAAATAAAATAAAAATGATTTTGATTGTTTTTGATTATTTTGAATAAATCATTTTGATTGCACATCGACTGTATCGCTTTTCTCTGAACTTAAATTCTAAAATCTTAAATTGAAATAAATTATACTTTAATTTTTTTTTCGAATGAATTCAATGATGTGCCATATTCAGCAGACTTAAATAAATGCATAATCCATTCAAAGCCAATTCAACATTTTGTTTTATTTTTCGATAAACAATTTTCTCTTTTCCTCTCTTTCTTCAGCATGAGATGCACACTCAACCCGATCCGATCGAAACGAAATTCATTAAAATTTTGATTTCTCCTCCAACAACATTCTTAATTAATAAATCTAACTGCCAATAGTCAACTTAACGAAATTCCGATCTAAACTTATCGTAATTGCGCCTTTGATAAAAAAAAATTAATTAAAGAAAAATTGAAGAGCATTTCAACTGGTCGTGCCTTCGATAACTTCGCTTAACTAAAATCATTTTAAATGAAACGATGATATGAACGTCAAGGATTTTCCGTGGAAGGAAACAAATTCAGCACCATTGAGACGACAATCGTTTGGAGATGAGGAGATGAGGAGATGAGGGGATGTTGGATGGGAGCTAGCTGGCAAATCGCCAAAGCATCCGCGATTCACGGGCCTTCCAGCCAAAAGCTGACCCACATCATTTCGTCCGAAGCGAAAATCTCATCGATCGAATGCAAATGTCAAAATGATCGATCGACCAATTCGCTTCGCACAAAACAATCAATTCCTTCCATTGCACAAGCGCAATGTGTCAATCCCTGCTGTGACATTCTCACATTCGGCGCGACATGTTCACGATTTAATTGCGATTTATGGTGTGTGCGCGTCACATGTCAACCGCAATCCCAGTGTGCTTTGTGTGACGCGTCAACACTCGGCTTATTTTCACGTGTTTTTTCATCATTTTATTTTCGCCATTTTGCGCGAAATTTCACCGAATTTGGTGCGCCTACAAAAGGTCCGTAATCACCAAATGTGCTTCAATGTCGCTACCGAATCGACAGACCAAATAAAGTTGTTTCACCGTTTTTGCCATCGAACATTTTCTTCTCTCTTTTTTCCGATTTTTATCAACATTTTTTTTTTCTCTCCATTCGTTTCTTCCACTTATCTCGTCTGCCTTTTGTTTTAATTCCCATAAATTTGGTGTTGCGCGCGTTGATGGAAACGTCGAAAGCCACCTGAGACTCGCACATGAAAGCTACGGTAAAGCCATGATGATCGATGATGCGCACGTGCTTTGAAAAATCAATGAAACTCAATCAATTCATCGACTCTTCAAATGTCATCAAAGCGATCGTTGATCATTTGCGATCGTTCACCGGAAGGCGATTTGATTTTTCGGGGATCTTCCGATCCAAGCTTAAGCCACTTTGTTTTGAATTCCTGTTCACTTTTATTTACATTCTTCACGTTAAAATACGATTGTGTCTCGATCGTTTTAAAATCACCTCCGCTCTGGAGGATCACCATGCGGAAATGGTGGCGATGGTGAGCAAGCATCAGTGGTGGTCTATCCCAATAGGGGATATCACTGCGCAGCCTCAATCGATCGAATGACACACTTAAAATACGTTCAACCAACATTCACGGACGCTACCATTCATAGTCTTGGAGGCAAGAAGTTGATTCCTGAGAGCTATTCTACATTTTGAAATTCAAAGCAATGTTCTCGTGCAATCCCATCTGAAACAAAATTTAAAAAAACAAAACGCAATGGGACGCTTTCAACGGAACAATCACAACCTTAAAAATAAAGAATGAAAAAAGAAAAACGGGAAACTGATGGGATTGCCAACTAAAGAACTGTCAAGGAAATGAGAACGTTCTCAATAGAGTTCGGTGTTTTGACGGATTGGCGCTGGGATGCGGGAAACGCCTCGATCCCGACGTTGCGCAATCAAATTGGGGATGTCTCGACTGTAGGCGCTCTCGATGGACGATGCGGCGGAACTGCGTTTCGAATGAACTTTTGTGGGTGAACAGCAATTGCTGACGCGATCAATTGATCCGTTACTGTTGACCCAGGCCGTGGTAAAGTCCTCGTACTTGCCGCCGTTCTTCGGTGAGGCTCCACCGCTCCCCTTCTTTGTCGTATACTTGCTGAGCAACAATTTCATCTTCTCCAACATTTGTGCATCATCTTTGGCATTTTCAGCCGCTTCGAGAATTTGCTGGGCCAACGGTGAGGTGCTCTGTTTGACCGGTGACGTGGATGTCGACTTGACCCGACGGCCATTTTTGTCGTATTGTGATGTTCGCGTGTCGGTGTTTCGTTGGAATGAGCCCTTGTTGGTGCCGTTGTTGTTGTTGTTGTTGTTCGATTGGAAGGTGTCCGTAGCGAGAGTTGGTCGTTTCTTGGTGGTCGATCGACCACTCCAAGTGTTGATGTCTTTGCTGACGCTGGCGGATTTCTTCAACGAGGCCACTGAGGAGTCTCGAGATTGCGTCAGTTTACGAACCGACCGATAGGCTGGGGTCTTTCGAGAAAGGCCGGTGGTTGAGACATCACTCACAACACTTGCGTTGTCGACACTTCGGCGACGTGGCATTGGCGATCGAGGGATTCGGCTGTGGGTCTTCTTCACCGTGGGGTCATCGGTGTACAAGTCATCTGAATAGCCAGTCTTCCTCAATCCCGTTGAATTGGAAACGTCAATTGTGATGTCATCGTCAGTGACAAACACGCCAGCCTTTTCGAAACTCATCTCCTCAGACGGTGGAGCAGCATCCAATGTGTCTGGACTGGATTCCAGGATCTCCGTACTTTTCAAACTGACCTCATCGGAAGGAGACATTTGTGAATCACTTGATGCCTGGTCGTGACGCGCTGTGGGAAGAAAGAAGGAAATTTCGTTGAAGAAAATCTGGTGGAAAACTCACATGGAAAACACTCACCACTGATTTTAGCGTCATCAAGCTTGGCATCATCCAGCTTGACCTCCTCCACCGAGGTCTGACTGTGCAATGAAATCCTCTTGTTCTGCGAGTTGGCCTGTTGGATGAGTCCCAAACTGCGATACCCTTCATCGCTGATCTCACTCCCATTGTCGCTGATATTCTCGAATTTTCCATCGCCAGCTGGATGAACATCCGGTGTCTTGGCCTCTCCCGACAACACCGGAACATCACTAACATTCGAGTCCAACGAGTGTTGCTTCTTCTTGAATTCATTGAATCGTCGCGGACTTGGTGACATTGAACGGCGCGCTGGTTGTGCCGTGGCCAAATGATGTTTGTCAATGGGCTGCAATGGAACAGAATCACATCAATGAATGGAAAATGTTGAGGAAAAAAAAACGAGAAAATGCGTTTGGCACGCGGAACATTCCGCTGAAGCGAATTAAACACCAATCAATCAATTAATTGCAACACATTCCGACTAGCAAAATGACCTGAATTGGTTCGATGTTGTCGCGAGCGCATTGCAACCAATCGGTTTCCATCACCTCCTCGTCAGACATCCAACATCAAAACAACAACAACAATACTGAAGAAACATCATCGATAAATTTACCTGTAAATGTTCAGCAGCAACGCAAACACTGGTTACACCATTTTTACATGGATTTTGCGAGTGCGGACTTTGGCTGCGATGCCTCTGCACAACGGATGGCGGTGATAATGTTGACAACGTACCGCCAACACTGGTATTCACCATAATTGGTGATGTACTGCTTTGTCCATTGGCCGCACCGGATTGTGGTGCCGTTGCCGGAGCAGCGGCGGTAACAGTGGCCGTTGTTATTGTCTTACGTGCGGATGGAGGTGACCTAATATCGCGAAGATAGACGAGAACAAGAAAACAAAAACGAAATTAAGGCATGTTGGCTGTTTGACAGGAAACAAAAACTCAATAATTTGCTGTTAATTTGCTGGCATCTGCCACGGCATGTCAATGCTGATTTTCATCCGTCAATTCCGAGCCGTGGACCGCGAGCTTCATTCGGAGCGAGCGCTTAGACGAATGTCATGTACTTTGGCTATGCCCGAATCGGACAACCATCGAATGTTGTCAAACAAGTTGCAACCGCCTTTTCAACATTCGATCATCGTGCGCATAATTCAAATGCAATGACACGCTATCGATTTCATGTAAACACTCGTCGATGTACGTCGTACGGCGAATATGACTAATCCGTCGCGGTGCAGAATGATGGCTCTCCGAAATGGCAAAATGCCTTGAGCAAATTAATTTTGTCTATTTTGTCTCTTTTCCACTTGATTTTTCCATCCAACTTACCGTTCGTAAATGACTTGAGCTTTGTGCAATTCAATGCCATTGGTGGTGGCATTGGTGCGTGTTATCAGTCGAGCGGCCACAGAGGACTTGTGCTGTGTGCGACATCGGCACGGATCGTGTTTGTCCAAATAGTGTGAGAGTGTGTCCCAGCCGCCGCCCACTCGGACCATAACATGTGACCGAAGGATCTGAAAGGGGAAAAACACAAAGAGTTTAGAAACGAATCACCAGCCGCTAACCGTCACCGCAACAACGTGACGTGTCCGTGATGAAACCGCAATGATATCACTTTTACAGACGGCGCCAATCAATGAGTCGCCAGTGTTTGCTCGCGATAAAAGGAATACACAATGCGGTTACGAATTCGGGTACTGTTCGAGTATTGCGTAATTGTCGTTTGTGACGAAATTGCGACAAAGCGTTCGATTGATGAAGATGTTAATGACATTATCGAATCGGTTGATTCAAGTTCAACGAGTTGCATTGAATGTGCGAGCGGCCAGTCTCAGCATGAAATTCCGTTTGGTGAATGCGACGAAGAATCATTTTCGCAAAATATTTCCAATCCAATTAACTGGCTGTCAACTGGCACGAGATTCGAAATTGCCATGAAAATACCCGAAACCGATCCAACATTCGCGATATTCGACTGGTTCAATTCAATTGTTTGCCCATTGATTTTGTCAAACAAGCCATCAATGCAGTTAAACCACTCAAATAACAAGCATTTCGATGCGAGATTCTTCTCGCGAGGAAAACAAAAGAAGATAAAAAGAAGAAAAAGCGAGAGAGAAAAAGAAAGAAACTGGCGAAAAGGAGATCAGACAACAGCGAATCGTAACGAGAAAACGTCCATTTGAATAAATTACATTTTGTTTGAGCGGAATGATTGCGGCGAGTCGAGCAGGCAAAGTTGTCGCGAATCATCGTCGTCGTCGCCATCAAATCGCATTGCAACAACTTTATATTGTTCCATTCCATTCGAGCTAATTCCATTTGATTTCGTTGATTTTGAAAATGTTATTTTTGAAGTGGCATATCGAATTGTTGTTTTGGATCCATGCCTGGCTGTGGCTGTGCACAAAAAGGAATTCCACGCGGCGACGTGTGCAGCTCAATGGTCGCCCGATTGCCATTACGAAATCGCACACAGTCGATCAGAGCAAATATGCAACGCGGTGAATAGCCATTGGAATTTCCATTCGGACGAATTTCCCTTTTGTTTCGTTCGTTCTTTGTCTGCTCGATTGATATGCGTTCGGTAAATGAACACTGATTGACATACTTCGAGAGCGAAAATGGTCTACGCGACCCAACGAAACAACAACAAAAACAACAAATTGTGTCTCCAAATTGGATTGCTCAATCGAGAACGCACGTGCGAGCCACTTGGCCGAAAACCACTCAAATCGAATATATTTCAGAAAAATAAGAAGAAAAAAAATGCACAAATAGGCTGTGGTCTTGGAAGGCCTACGGGCCGCAACCATGCAACCGTGCCTTTCAAGCGAACACTCGTAATTGGTTCGGCTGCATCGGCATCTAATTTACAAGAACTTTTCGCTGGGTGAATGGCTGTGCTTGTGCCGCTGTGCCGCTGTGCCACGGTAAATAACAATAATTTATTGACAAAACCGAATATTAAGAGGCGCACAAGCGCAAGGCTTGCATCGTAGCGCCGCATAGGCACAGACCGAGTGTCTTTCATTTCGTATGCGTCACGCCGCCGCAAATTATCGATCTGGTTCTATTAGCATGTTAATGAGGTGCCACATTAAATTGTAATCCGTTATTATCCGTTTTGGTTGATAGGTTCATACCGCGCCGGACCGCTCGCACACTCGCTCGTCCCGCATCCGCTAAGATAATTGGAAATATGCAAAATGATCGATTACTTACTCGAACGAAGATCAAGACTTTGGTGTCGCCGATGCGGTATTTGCCCTCGGACACACGAACCATCGGGAATTGTGATGGACAAGTGCATTTCTCGACCAAATCACGAACCTGAAACAGAAAAGAGGAGAAATATTAGAAAAACGATTCGGGAACGAGTTCATCCACTTCGTCGACCGCATTAAACGACTTGGAAATGCGTCTTGATGATTCGATCTCGAGTGAGATCGACTCGATCGTACGATTGACAGTCAAAACAAACACCGAACCAGAAGACAAAACAAAGAGAGGGAGAGAGATGAAAAAACAAGCAAAGATCAAAACGCAAAAAGCAAATCGAAAAGAAAACAAAGCACAAAACCGAAATGACCCATAATCATCGTAATAACCGGCGATGAGCAGAAAGCCGATTTGAAAATCGACAAGATTCCATCGGTCATCAATTGGAATATTCAATTCGCAATTCATGCTCATTAAAATCGAGCGGTCGTTTGGATCGTGGCCCAGTCGATCGTCTGATTTCCATTCAATTGAGTTGGCCTTCAACAGGGCCGTACGAGTGCCGCTGGTGTGCTTCCTCACCCGATTGACCCAACCCGTCGCAACCAAACAAAACACTTTCGGACGACGCAAAAACAAATGATGATCTTCAAATCGACCGATCGACCGATCATTCAAATCGTTTCCAACGTTTCGGTTGTTGATGATCTCGGTTGCGGTGATTCATCTGTCATCAAATGATTTCGGGCGCTGATAGCGTCCCACGCGACCCAACCACACGAAAGTGTTGTGGCCATTTCGAGTCAAGTGAAAGTGATTGATTGTTCTGGACGATGATTTATCCGCGCTGTCTGTGGTCGAAGCGTTCTCATCGATTCGAGAATCCATTCGTTGGACGCAGCGAATCAGACGGAAGAGACGAAGAAGAAAAAATTGTGGCGACGATTTTAACGACACCCAACACCCGACACCGATGCGGCCGTACTGGCGATGCTGCACGGTCATCACAATAAATTTCTTGGCCATTTATGTGAAAATTGATTGTTGACGGTTCGGTTTATGGCATTTGAAATGAATGGCGCGCGAGGTGTTTACTCGCACACGCGAATCATTCGGTTCATTTATTTCATTGTTTTATGGATCGCATTTGCAAGTGGCTTGGACAGTTGTGCCGGCAACTCTTGATGACTTAATGACTTGATTGATTCGCCTGGCGGACTCTATTCGATGCTGAACTGAACGCGAAGACTTCTGTGTGGTCACCCTCAGCAGGAATCGATCGCAATTCATCGTGAGTGCAATTGTCGATGATCGAAATTCTTGTATCGCGCGCAAACCAACGAGAAAAAAAAGTGAAGAAAATTCATCAGAAAAACCCATTCCCATAACCCGATCCGGCTGGTGTCATTCGACGGGGAAAAAACGTGCGCACGAAATATCGTTAGACGAAATCCGCAAAGACCATTTTCACTTTTAATTTGCTGCGATTTTTCGTCGTCACCATTCGATCACATCGGCTGCCAGCACCGTGCTCACCGGTGAGCTCAACGATTCGAATCAAACCGTCAGCGGTTTTATGTAATTAATAACACAAAAATTATTCGTTTTGCAAACGATGTGAGAAATTGAAAGCGTCATCGAGAGCCGATCATTGGAAAATTCATTCATTGTTGCGTTCGATTGTTTTGATTAGCAATTTCCTGTCTTGTTTTTCCATCATAAATGTCATCTTTGGCCGGATTGAGCGCTCGCTGCGATCGATGACGATTACGAAACGGTTCGAAGAAAGAAAACGAAATTCCATTCCATTTTAAGTTTTCGTTTTTCGATCCATCGATTGCACGGAAAACATTCTATTTTTATGCGAAACGCAATGGGAGGATGTGGCGAAATGTGTCTTCGATTCTAAAAGTCGGTTCGGTGCGAGTGCATTTTCGTGCGTTTGGTGTGCGCGGCGCTTGTGCAACACCCAGCATGCGATCTGTTCACGCACTTTTTCCTCGCTTCATCGCCTTTTCCCACTGGTCGGAGGTTTCTAATTGAATTTGAATGTTGGTCGATGCTTAATTGTGGCGATCGGGCGCGGTGGGAATTCGCATTGTTTGGTCAAGTAACACCAACGCCATCGACCATCTCGAGCGGGGCCCATGGACACGGCGACTTGTGAATGACTGATAATCAATTTGAGCGCACCGTTTGCCAGTGAACTGCCGTTACTTCATTGTCATCGGATCGCTACTGAAATGTGAGAGTGTGACCGTTTGGCGACGACACAGTTAGACGGAATACGGGCCACGGCCTACGCTGGACTGGTTTTCGGTGATTTGTTTTCTTTGAAGATTCTTTCTTTCAGTTTTTTTTTTCGCGTCTTCAATTTCGATTCTCGCAAAGTCTTGCAAAGTGTCTTGCCAAGTGGGAGGGCACGCAGCAATCGATACAAATTGATCATCGATAGCCATAAATAATATTGGCGGAGGCAAAACACTGTCCGAAGCATCCGCCAAGTGGTTGCAAAAACAATTGCGATCTCATAATTTTTGTTCGGCGAAACGAGAACCACCGTCAAGCGAACATGATCATTTCCGATTGGCACGGCATGCGAAACGGGCAACGCAACTGGCGGGTTAACCTGTTTTCCCGAGTTGAGATAATATTTTATCGTTTCGGACGGCCGCTGTTGCGTAGATAAATCACCGGCACCGAAACATTTGGAATTGGTGATTGCCACGTTGCGTACGATCGATTCGGCAGGTACTCCGGTTCGAAGCGATCAATGATCGAATTACCAACGGGAAGGTGCATTTACCTAAAACAGCAACGCATTGCCGGTGCCGGTCATGTCGAATCATTTGACTTGGATACAAATTACGATGCGAATGTGAAAACATAAATTGGATAAAGCGCGCGTTGTAAATCAATCAGCGCGAATGCGAAATAGCAATGTGGTGGAAGCGAGACGAGATGGTGAACGTGCGATCTGGCGAGTGAATGGGAAGAGAGGTGCAGAATTTTGAAGGGTTTTTTTCGATGAAATCGAAGAACCACCGAAGATCGTCTCCACAGTCCGGAATCATCGATCATGGCCTACACAGATGCCATGCGATCGACTGCCGATCAAATGCTTTCCATTTTCGTTTCCAGGCAAATGGAATGAAGAAACAACAACAACAACAAGAGAATCACAAACCGATGAAATGAATACAAATGATTGATTTGTGAATTGAGTTGCAAGCGAAGCGTCGTTGCGTCGTCGCAGCGCACAAAGTAACAACGTAACGATTCGTATGCCCAAAATAATATGGTAATGGCTGTGGCATACAGAGATGATGGAAATAGCTTTATTTACATGGAAGTTGCATTGACGACAGCAGTG
>JANSTV010005341.1:0-16859 GCA_027564135.1 Lestremia cinerea
TTTCCGAGGAAAATTCATCGAGATTTTCACAGAGAGCGAAAGAGAGCCAGAAGAGATGGCGCATAAATAGAACACAAGACACGGAGAATGGAAAATTGGTATTGATTTCGTTGGAGTCGACAGCTCTTGTGAAATGTGAACGTCAAAAAAAAGTGGAGATAGAAGTCGAATTGTGGAAATTTCCTCGGGAAAAACTACTCTTCTATTTCTTATTCGCGATTTTCTTTCAAAATTCTCCTCCGAATCGAAGTGAATCGCTTCGAGAGTCCGATTTTGCGATAAAAATGCGAATGAATGAAATCGCCATGATTGCAAAATTTCGTCTATTCGGTTTGATGCTGATTGCGTCAACAACAACGCTTGTGAGCTCATCGTCAGCACCATCGCCTCCGATACCGTTAGGCAGGGCCTACGTGATGGAATTGTTTTCAGCGAAAATCGAACCGAGAATGTTCAACTGGACATTGGAGGCGGCCGATCAATTCCGGTATCATGCCTCGCTGAAGGGCTACCCTGACCTGCCATCGTGGATGCGCTACATGTACAGCACCGACTATCATGCTGGCTACCTCTACGGCACACCACCAGAGCATTTGTCTGGCCAAGAGGTTTGTTGATCAATTTTGCTGGCGAAGCTGTCATTCATCGTCGTCTGACATTTCACAGATTCGCATCGATGTCGTGGCGCTGAACAAGCTCAATTACGAAACGAAATGTGCAACGCTGTCTTTGTTTGTGACGAGGAAATCGACCACCGCCACGAATGTCATCCAAATGAAAATCGATAATTTGAACTGGATTCATCTGATGGATCCGGGACGCGTGGAGAATTTGAAGAACATTTTCAAGTGAGTCGAGCACGGAGGAGTTTGTGGGGCTTTCAATCAGCCTTGATCATTTCAGATTCGACTTATGGCCGGAAAGTAAGGAGGACTTGCTGATCGCGTTCATGGAGTCGGCCGTGAATATGGGCGGTCGAGTGCCGTTGAAGCCACAGCAAAAGGAGGGTGTTATCGTTCATTTGGCAAGTCGCATCCCGTTTTCCGATCGCTTGAAGGAGCTCCAGGAGGAAGTCAAGCCTCTGTACAAGATCTCATCGTGCACCTATAAGCGGACGTCAGTTCAGACGATTTTTGAAAATGCTGGCTTTAAATTGGACTGGTGCGCTTTCCACATCGTTGGCGATGATGAGAATCCGACCAATCAGGTGCACGGTTCGGAACGTAGCGTCTTGCGGCATCAGGACCGCTGGGAGCCCATCTCACGAGCGGAAGTGCCACGTCGCAACTACATTGACGAGTTTGCTTATGCCATCGCCATTCCTGGCATGGTCTTGACGGTTCTGGTGGCCATTCTATCGGCCGTTCTCTGCTTCCATCACGAAAAACTGTAAGCCTGTCTTCTGGCGATCTCATACATGCGTTTCCTTTCGATTTCCTTTATTGATTTCATCATTTCTATTATTCGTTTGAATTACAGCTCTGATTCACATTCAGAATATTTTTTTGAGAATATTTTTCACATTTGTACAGATTTAAGGTGATATTATTTTCATTATCATTTTGCTTTCGTTGCGATTGTGTAATTCTTGGCTGAGATTCCTGAGCAAAACTGAATCGCAATTTAATTCAAAATTATTTCGCAGAGAAACCGGAAGCATTGCAGTTCGTCGTCAACCGCAAACCCAGACCGTTCAAATGGTGCAATATTCTGACGCGACAAATCAGCCGACCACAACTTTGAAGAGTCTCAAAGATCCGAACTCGGCCATCGACAATCTGAGTTTGCCGTCTCAGAGGTGAGTGTCTTCAACGAGCCAAAGCGTTTTGAAATTCATTTTCGATGAATTTATTTCAGTCCAAGCCCAAGCATGTACCGCTTTGATGGCAGTCCCTTGACCGGAAATTCAACTCTACGGCCGCGTCCACCACCTTACAAACCAACGACTTTGAATCGAAATGGTGTGCCTATCTGACATCAAACCTCAATGCAAAAACCACGAATTTTGTTTTGCTGAATTTTTTCCGCCGAAATCGCACAGTTATTTAGCGGTGGGATCGAAGCGACTCAAAATTTGATATTTTCGGCGAATAAACGCACAACAGAGGCGATAACAGAAGCAACAATAAAAAAAATTCTACATTCAGTTCGAATTTCGTAACCGACGATCGAAACATTAAGCAAACATTTACCGATGTTTCAACGGCAGGCGGTAATGCGGTAGTTTTGTTTTTTATTTTAAATAAAATTCGTGTAACATTTATCATCGTAGATGAACATATCAAATGTGTCAATTGGTAGCGAACTCAATAAAGTTTAGATGAAAGGGTTGCCAGTCAGTGGCTCTTCGAAACAGGACTTGTTTGGCTTGCTTGGATCATCCATCGCGATCTAACTCCTTTCGGAAAATCTCAATCGTTTCACGAACGATCTTCGGAGGTGAGGAGAGGGGAAGGAGAAGAGGGGCATTCTAATATCACGAAACGATTGTCAAAACCCGAAGACAAATTAATGAAATATCATCCATCGATTGTTGTCTGTTTGATCACCAGCATCTCCCAAGTAGTTTTTTGTTTGCTCTTCACATCTGTTCCCATCACATCATTTGTTTTTTTGAATTTCCAAAGAAATATCGAAAATGAAACTGAATTTCCATTTTAATCGGAACAGAGTAGCATATCTACCGCAGTCGGGTGTATGTTTGATGTGACACGGGAACACACAATTTCAAATAACGCATTTCGACGTTTGCAAACATCGCAAAGCTCATCATTTTTATGGGAAACGTGGACTGTTATTATCAAGGACGTTTCGTTTTTACGAAATGCTGGACGAAGAAGAAATGAAATGTTCTAAGTTTTTTCCCCGAAAAAAATCGTCGCAAAAAAATATTAGCGGCCACAGAGTCGTATCCATGCCGAATTCCGACTCAAACAGCAATTCAAATTTGAATGTGCGTCATTCGAAGTTTCGCTTCGAAAATCCAGTAGCGCGCGGAAGGCTTGCAACGGCAATACGATGACAAAATTAATTCAAAAACCATCAAAAGACCGGCAAATGTCTTTTGATCAGTTGCATCTTATCAAACTGATGATTCGATGGATTATTGGTCGTACCTCCACTTGTTTTGTCTAAGCTCGTTGATGCAGCGTATCAGCAGAAAATTAGTCGTTTCAGCAGGTCCTTTTGGATTTAATTGGTCCTATTTCTCTTGTCTCACAAAAACAACACAAAAGCGGTGATTCTACTTTATCTTCTGTATGCAAATTTACAGAATGTCACATAATTCTCAGGATCGTTCCAAAACAACCGATCGATAAAGATTATTTAAGCACCAAAAATCAGTCGACTCGTCGATCAAACGAAATGAAAAATTGTTCGATTATTTTCCTCACGACGAAACACCACTTGAATCGCTTCGACTTGAACACTGTACGACACCCAACACACTACTGGTTTGTTGCCTGGCGAGATCTCGTTGTGTGACGAACACATTGCCTTGAGGCAACCCTATCGGAATCTAATAAGCTTTACGAACGTTTGCCTTGTTTCTGGTTGGAAATTGACTGGAGGGATGATAAAGAGGTTCCTCTTGGAGGAGAGAGCGCACTCTGCTTGAGTAAGGATAAGAAAGAGGACGAGCGACTTCAAAAGAGCCAATGTTTTCGGGGAAATTTTCTCCAACTGATTGACCATTTCAAATCGAACGATCCCCCGATAGGGACTCTCTGCTGGTACTGCCACCAACATTGACATTTTCTGAATGTCAAATGTATTCCAAACAAACTCCTACACCAAAACAGTTTTCCTCGGAATTCAGTGCGATTTTGCGTATTTTTCCGAGTAAAACATCAGCGAATCCGTGTTTTCTAGTTGATTCAGTGGTCGAATTTTAACGTAATTCTCGTCTCTGGAATCATCCTTCACGGCTGATCATCGCCATACAGAATAAATCTCGAATCAAAGTCATACAAAGCCAAAACACCAAATCAATCGAATAAGCCAAATCATGTCAGATCAAAGGAAATACGCTGATGAAATTGAAGACAATAAAAACAAGAGCAGCGTTCACTGCCAGTACTGCAATTCGACGATTTTGAAAGCTAGGAAAGGACAATATGCGGAGAACGAGGTTAGTATTGGAAGGGCCCATTGTTGTGGGATTTCGATGCTAAATCTAAAATTTGTTTTAGTTCAAGCTGCCATTGATGCACCAAAAGAACAAGGAGTCAACCACGGAGAGCGAGACCGTCAGAGAGTATTGGCGTGTGGAGGACATGTTCAGCTTCGAGAATATTGGGTTTTCGAACACCCTCGAGAACACCAAATATTTGATATGCGCTGATTGTGAAATGGGCCCAGTGGGCTACCACGATATCGCAACCAAGAAATGCTATGTTGCGTTGAAACGCGTAAAACCAACGTGTGATTACTAAGCGCAGCAAAGCAACATATCGATGAAGCATTACTTCTCGCAATCGTTCTCTTCTCTTCAAGTAGAGGCCTATTCAATTGTGCATCTCTTGATGAATGCTCGGCCATCATTGTTTTGATTTAGCGACAGTTCGCATTCCTCCAAAAATATAAGCAATTTTTATTTACGGAAATGTCTTTCATTTGACAGCTGAAGGGGCGATTTCAGAAAAGAGAATCTGGGATTTGTCATTTATTTCATTTCTCATACAAAAAAACACTAATGCGATGGAATTACTTAATTCCTTAATATCATCGTCTGACAACCACAAAATAACATAACACAATATAGCAATGCGCTGACAGTGAGATATCTCAGCGTCGATTCGTTTAAAATGTCATTAAAAAGTCACTCTATCACACTTCACATGGTCTTGACCTTGAGTTGGTCTCACGGAAAATGTTTTGTAAAAAATATTTGTTTCCGAAAATCGTCTCGGGAAGTTGGCGAAAACATCACAAAACCTTTGCTTTGGTTGAATTTGGGGTCGTTCGGAATTGTTCGAATCAAAAGTTGTTTGCGAATTGATGATTCTGTTGTTCTTCGAGCATCGCGGAAAATTTCGAATTCAAATCGTTGCTGAGAGTTTGCGGTGCGCCTTCCTCTACAATTTCTCCGTCTTCCATCACGAGAATGCGGTCTGTTTGCTGAAGGCCGTTCAGTCGGTGAGCGATCAACAGTACTGTACTGCTTCTGAATGCATTCTTCAAAACCAATTGTATGGCTAGCTCGGAGTCCGAGTCCAAATTGGCGGTTCCTTCGTCAATGGCAACGATTTTCGATTTCTTCAGCAACGCCCGGGAAAGGCAAAGCAACTGCTTTTGGCCGGCCGACAAATTTGAGCCACTGGCGTCCAGGTGAGCGCTCAGGCCACCCAGCGACTGGACCAGAGGCGTTGCCAGGCAAATGCTTATCGCGTTCCAGATTTCTGAGTCGAGATGGGCGCTACGCGGATCCATATTCTCACGTATTGTTCCCGAGAAGAGGAATGCCTCTTGAGGCACAACAGCTATGCGACTTCGTAACAATTTGAGCGACAATGTGGCGATGTCAACGCTGTCAATGGTTATGCGTCCGCGGTTCAGAGGAACGACTCGTAGCATGGCTCCTAATATCGATGTTTTGCCGGCTCCAGTTCGACCAACGATGCCTACTCGCTCGCATGATGAGGTTTGAAAGTCAACCCCCGAGAGCGAAAACGGCAGGTGATCCCTGAAAATGATTGAAATGTAAGTCTTTCGATCAGTTGATTCTCCTCGAAGACACTCACCGATATCGCATGACGACGTTCTCGAATTGGACCACGCCCTGGCAGGGCCATCCGAAAGGAGGATCTTGACTGCCCAAGGCATTTACCTCCGGTTTCAACGTGGTGTATTTGTCTATCCTCTCGACCGCAACCAATTCCTGTAAGGATGAACTTGATAAAAATCTTTTCGAGGGAGTTACCATCACGTGTTACCTGTTCCGTCTCGGCCAGGGCGTTTAAAATGCCGCCCAGCAATCCGGTGATAGACAGCGCATATGAAATGGCTAGACCAACCATTTCGGGACTCGATGCGTGGGCAGATGTGATGGCCGCTGCAAAACCAGCGCCACCCACAAGAACAGCACCAAGAAATTGAAGTCGCAACGCAAGCCATTGCTGAGCGGAAGATGCTGTCAATTGAGCTCGAATGCTTTCTTCTAGTTTTCCTAGAAAATCTCGATGGAAACGATTCGCAGCTCGCATTGCTCGAATCGTTGGCAGTCCTTGGAGTGTTTCGGTGAAATGGGTGTACAAGGGAGACAAAGCATTGCTTGCGAGGCGTTTTATGTCTCGGGAGGAATGTCGGTAGCGGTTTTGAATGTTCAAATAAATTGGACACATTGGAACGATGATCAGTGCCAACCAAGGCATGGCGTAGAGACTGATGGCCAAGGCACCTGTGAAGAATTTTTTAGCCGTTAGCTGAGTCGCAGAGATTCATTCGAATATCATACCAATGAGACCCGCAAGCTGAGCTAGAAGAATGTTTAGGATGAATGGGAGCGAGTCATCGATTGTGTAGGTGTCCGATGAAAATCGGTTCAGGATTCGTCCGAGAGGCGTCACGTCGAAGAATTGAAACTTAGTCTGAAAATTTATTAGGAGAGGGAATGATTAGTTTCTGGGAGAATACTCGCTAAGAGCTAAACCACTCACATAAAACACTCGATGCAAGAGGTTTGTATGAATGAACTTGGCTGCCTTGATACCGGCATAAGCGAATAGGAATGATCTGGCCAGCGTAAGGATCGAATTGACGACAGCAATGCCAGCATAAATTCCGAGATAAAATTTAGTCGCCGGGTTTTGTGTTGAGTTCCCGTCTGTTTCTGAGGTGTCCAAGAGGCCAGTAGCTCTGAGCAAAGGATGATCGCTTGGGTAATCTTCGATGGAAACCGTCAGATTGTTTGGATCCACGTTCGACACCCAATTTGCGAGCCACGCGTCGGATAAATTCCGAGAGAATTGCATCGAAATCACCGACAAAAGGACGAGAAGACCCATAGACCGACCCATAGCCTTCCAGTAGGCTGCGAAAACACTTGGCGATAGCGTTCCGCTCTCTTTCGCTTCGTCCATCATCACGCTATCCAAGCTTCGTTTGCCGTCGTCCTCGAGATCAAGTGACGCCGAATCAAATGGCGTGTCGTTGTTCTCCTCCAGAGTGTAGTCGCTATCCGTGCTGCCGTTGTTGATATCGCTTCTGCTCACTATGCCGTTAGCTACGCGGAGGACTTGGTTTGCATTAAAGAATAGCGTTCGGTGTTCTGTGACGATTATTCTTGTCCGATTCTTCAGCAAACCCAGGAGACAGTGCTTGACGATGTGATTGGCAACGTGAGCATCCAACGCCGATAGAACATCATCCATGACATAAACTGAAACGATGAAAAATTTAGTATTTTGTTTACCGACGGCTGGGAGTCAGCCCTTACTTTGTTTGTCTTGATAAACAGCTCTGGCCAACGCCACTCGTGCTCTTTGGCCACCCGACAATGTTCGACCTCCCTCTCCAATTCCAATCAAATCGCCACCCATCGCCTCTAAGTCTCTGTGCAATGCGCAAGCCCACAACACTTTCTTGTATCGATTCTCATCATAGATTTCACCCCAAATGATGTTCTCTCGAATGGTTCCACGTTGAAGCCACGGACTCTGCGCGACGAAGCCAAACCCTGCGTCCAAATCTTGAATTTCCACTGCGCCCTGTTTCCGATTCAGTCCAGCCAAAATGGCTGCGAGCAACGAACTCTTACCACCTCCAACAGGCCCTTCGAGGCAAACTAAATCACACTGAAAGCAATAGGGAAATTAGGCGTGCCGTTCACGTGGGGATTCTCGAGCTCGAGCAAACCTTTCGAATTTCCAATGAGACGTTTTCCAACTGGAAATCTACGATTTCTTCAGAATTCTCGACCCCACTTCGATTGCGTGCCGTGTCGAAGTTGAAACTTGCGTCTTGCAACCTTAGAATGACCGGTTGCCGAAATTTCTGGTCGCTTTTTGATGCAGGTCTATCAACGAGGGGCGAGTAGTACATCGCTAGGTTGAGGTTCGGCAGCTGAATTTGGCGAAAGTAAGAATTTGTTTTCATTTTAGTTCTTTCGAAGACTTACATCGATCAACTTCTGCACTCGATTGAGTGAGACCCACGCTTCGATCAACCCGTTCAGGACCCAAGGAAAGGCATTTAAAGGGCTGATCAGCATATTCAGCAAGGCCACACTGGCGAATGTTGTTGCTGCGGTCAGAGGATTTCCGAGCAACGTTGATACACCGAACGTCAATAAACACATCAAAATCGGTGTTGTGGCCCAGAAATACACACACAGAGCGTCCAAGTACTTGCGTTTCGACAGATATGACAGTTCCGTTCGGCGCAAATCTGTAAAAAAGTAAAATTGCGATGAGTTTGGAGGCTTTCGAAGGATCAATGTAACGCACTTTGAATCTTTTCGATGAAGATATCTTCCCATGCCAGCAATTTAATTTGTTTGGCTCCTGCCAGGGCTTCCTTACTCAGAGTCACTCTTGCATCCTTGGAACTCATCAAACCCACGGAGAGTTCGCCGATTTTGTTGGCGAGCCAGCGATTGATCGGAATCAACACAACGGCAAATATTACTCCGGCAATGAAGGCCAAGCCGATTTGGGTGTATAGCAAATATAGCGTGGTAAATAACTAGGAAGGCATTAGATTTTAGCACTGATTACTCATCGATCGATCGGTCAATCAACTCACCTGAAGCGGAATGCTCCAAAACGAATGGAAACTAACGCAGGAGTTCACAATACGGTCCGTGTCGGTTGACATGAGATTTGTAATTTCCGGGCCAGAATCGCTCAAATTCCTGGCCTCCAGTGACTTTCGGTAAATAGCTGTCACGATGCCCGTTCGCATTTTCATGCCAATCAATGACATACGCCAGGTATAATGTGTTCCACATACGGCACCTAGGACACCGGACGACACAAATCAGTGGCGTTCTCAAAAAGCCGAATCCTTTCAGCGACTACTTACTCAGAAGCGTCGATGCAAATAGCCCCATGGCGTAGAAATACGGCTTCAAATCAGTACCAGTTTTATCCGTCGTTCGTTCGCTTATCAACGCGCCTAGAAGTAATGGCCCAGCGAAACCCGACATGTCCGCGATGAATCTAAGGATGCCAATTGCGTAAAACTCAAATCCGAACGAGCGATGCAATGCCTTGAACAATGAGCTCGAGTCATCGATAGCATTTTGCAGGCGTTCGCTCAAGTTTGAAATCGTTAGCGATTCAGGCAAGTCGAAAAGATCGTCGATTTTTTTTAAATGTCCAGAAATTCCTTTGTCGATCAGCGGATTGACCCAGTAGAAAAGTAAGCGAGACAAGAACGGAGCATCATCCTGGGCAGCACCCAGTGCCATCAAATGGACGTCATCTTGGAAACGAATGTAGGTGTTGCCGAGAAGTGCTTGTCTCTGCTGAAAAAGCTTTGAATTAGTTTTTTGTGAGAGGACGCCATTCAAACGGGAATTACCTCCTCCTCGGTATTTCGATGATTGATCAAAATGGCCGAACCGCTCGGAATCAACGAAATAGCATAAACAGCATGCAATCCGAGGGAGATGGATGACCAAACCCAGTTGCTGTGAATAACGGTCGACTTAAGCCAAACGCCAGAGAGCAGAAATAGCGTGATCCACAGCACGCCGATGAACAAGGGCCCTCGATGACTGACTCCACCATGACTCCGCAGCGACAACAGAAATCCTTTGGAAGAAATAACATAATCAGCTCCCGTAAGCAACCTGTAGGTGAAGTATTGCCATACCTAAGTGCACGATCCAAGTGACACTTTCCGTGCATACGACCAGAATGTCACTGGGCCAAATCTGAACACCGTCCGTGATCATAAAGTAAGTCTTGATAACGGGCAAAAAGCCCAAGGCAAAGACAGCCCAAATCCGCAGATACAAAGCACGAATTTGCGTATTATTCCGAGCGACCAAATAGGCTTGCCGGCCGAAATGGTAGGCCGACACAATCGCGAACAGCAACAATATTGGCAGTTGAAGGCACAGTTGCTGGAAACATGGCGTCAAGTAGTTCTTATCTGGAAGCCACGGTGTCAGTCCGGTGGGGCAGATATAATTCCAGTTCCAGGACAAAGGACGCAAATCATACCATGTATTTTCCGGTGCGGGCCACATTCTGTCGGTTTCGATCTGCAAATATAATCAAACCACATTAACTTTCAAGGCGAGGAACGCTTCGGCACTGCTATGAAATGGGTAGTTTTGCTTTTAGGCGAGTTCACTTGAATGGTGAATCACGGAATTGATTACACCATTTATTTTTGTTCGCTCAAAGGGCAACTTACGCTAAAAAGCAAAACCGCAAGCGAGCGGCACTTTGATAAACTCACCAGAAAACTTTCATTATGCGTTCCAATTGATTATTTAGTTTATTTTGCGCTAGTTTGATTACGAATCGATTTGCCAGACTGAAGACTGTAGACGCAGATGACACACATGAAAAAATCAAAACAAAAAATGCAGCGGCAAAATATCGCCCCCTTTTTGACATCAGTCATAGCTAGTTGCATTTCGCCATGTCGCTGCTGTCATTCGAACTGTCATATTTTTGGTCCGATTTCGCATTGCCGGAGCAAGAAAACGAATCGCGAACTTTGAACGAGGCTTTGATGGCCTTGTCATGGTTTGCCCAAGTGCCTGCTCTCTCTCTGAAAATGACTGAGCGAATTGAAGTGATTCTTCACAAACGACGTGCTCCTCCAGCTTCAGTCCGCCTAGT
Organism: Lestremia cinerea; assembly: GCA_027564135.1. NCBI lineage: Eukaryota > Metazoa > Arthropoda > Insecta > Diptera > Cecidomyiidae > Lestremia > Lestremia cinerea. The sequence goes on from JANSTV010005341.1 coordinate 10,803, forward strand.
CTAACCGGCAACGATTCAAACTACTGGAAATATTGGACGCAGCCAACAATCCACTATGAACTGTCATTCATGACAGCCATTGTGTGAAGTGAGCCATTCACCAAAGAAAAAATAGTTGAAGGTAAGTCACGCCGAGAAGCGAGGAACGAATTGGAATTTATTTCGAAGAAACTTTTCATTGCTCAATTTAGATTTCCAGTTTGATCGACACAAACGGTTTATTTGCTTAGCAAAATGTCAACCTTCGCCGCAGTTCGGGGAATTATCAACCCAGTGAACAAAAAATTATTGCATCATCTTCTGTGTCAAAAGAATGCGGTTAGGACACCCTCTATTGGAGCTTCGTCTCCAATCAACTTAATTGCCAGCCGGCTTTACTCCGAGAAGAGAACCTTCGAGCGAAACAAGCCTCATTGTAACATCGGCACCATCGGGCATGTCGATCACGGCAAAACCACACTTACAGCTGCCATCACGAAGATACTGGCCGAGAAAGAGCTGGCCGAGCACAAAGACTACAATGAAATCGACAATGCCCCCGAAGAGAAGGCTCGCGGCATCACGATCAACGTCGCCCACGTCGAGTACGCCACCGAGAGCCGTCATTACAGCCACACAGATTGTCCGGGCCATGCTGATTATATCAAAAACATGATCACCGGCGCAAACCAGATGGATGGGGCTATTCTCGTGGTTGCCGCAACAGACGGCGCTATGCCTCAAACCCGGGAGCATTTACTGCTCTCCAAACAGATCGGCATTAAGCATCTGGTCGTGTACATCAACAAAGTCGATGCCGCCGACGAGGAGATGACGGATTTGGTCGAAATGGAGATGCGTGAGCTGCTGTCTGAAATGGGCTACGATGGCGACAACGTGCCATTCATCCGAGGATCAGCGTTGTGCGCTATGGAAGGAAAGAATCCAGAGCTCGGACAGAAGTCTATCGAGCAATTGCTCGAAGAAGTCGACAAGAGCATCCCAACTCCAGAACGTGAACTGGACAAACCATTCTTGCTGCCGGTTGAAGGTGTTTACAGCATTCCCAATCGTGGAACAGTCGTGACCGGTCGTCTCGAACGTGGTACCTTGAAGAAAGGACAAGAGTGCGAGTTTGTCGGCTACAACAAAATCATCAAATCGACGGTTACTGGCGTCGAAATGTTCCACCAAATTTTGGAGGAAGCTCACGCTGGCGATCAACTGGGTGCTCTTGTAAGAGGTGTGAAGCGCGATGAATTGAAACGCGGCATGGTCATGGCTAAGCCCGGCACCGTTCGAGGCGAAGATCATTTTGAAGCCCAAGTCTACATTTTGAAGAAGGAGGAAGGTGGTCGCAAGAAGCCAGTTGTGAGCTTCAACCAATTCCAAATGTTCTCGCGCACGTGGGACTGCGCTGCCCAGGTTGTGCTCCAAGGAAAGGATGTCGTTATGCCAGGCGAGGATTCAACAATCAATCTTAAATTGATCAAACCCATGGTGCTCGAAAAAGGTCTCCGATTTACGGTGCGTGACGGATCCACAACAGTTGGCACTGGTGTCGTGACGAAGGTCTTAACTCAACTGAAACCAGATGAGGCCCTTTCGCTTCTGGAAGGCAAAAAACAAAGAGAAAAGAAAGCTAGAGAGGCCACCGTTGTCAAGAAGTAGGTTCCATCATTTGAGTTTTGTTTTATTAAACCCTTTGGAAAACTAATCAGCATTTAAGAATAAATAGAAAAACAAATAAACAAAAAATTGAGTTATTTTTAAATGTCTCCCGTGAACGGAAAGCGGTTAGGACACCTTCTATTGGAGCTTCGTCTCCAATCAACTTAAATGTCAGCCTCCTTTACTCCGAGATGAAAATCTCCAAGCCAACCAAGTCTGAAGATTGCAAAGGCACCGCAGCAAATCATTGAATTGTCAAACAATGTGGTTTGTTTGATTTCGAGAGTGGATTTGGGCTTCAAGACATCCTCGATTCGCCATGACAATAAGTTTGATGTTTTTATGGTCTTGTTCGATCATATTTTTTGCAACTGCGCAAAAGTTGGCCACCTTCCATTCCTTCATTTCAACCAAAGAAATATCAAACTGCTGTAATAAGGTGGACGCAGCCGACGATTCACGATGAACCGTTCTGTCAGTGCAGCTGTCATCCATGACAGCTGTTGTGAGTGAATTTGTGAGTGCAGTCATTGTGTTTGTCATCAAATGAAAAATTAGCATTTCTGAAGTTCGAACAAAAGAAAGACAAAGGCGGATCTGATTCGATTGATTTAAGAAGCAGAGCAAGTGCATTACACTCAACAAAACGAAGGGGTTCATTGCGGAAAATCAGAAAACATGTTTCGTTATTCAGCATTCGACAGGAATTTAGGTATGTGCACGACGAAAAGAGCAATGGCGTCAACCAAGTGGAGAAAACCCCATTGCGGAACTGTAGATACTTTCACTGCAGACTTCACAAGATTATTTAAGTTTGCTTGTTTCTTTTCACAGAAAATGCCTGTTCGCATTTGCGACTGGAGCCAGACTGGCCCGCAATTCTGGTCATCTGTGATTTGATTCGCCAGAACGATACCACGTAAGAACCCTTCGTTCCGCCACCCCCCTGTTTTACTGATATCTCCGATTCTTTTCAGGCCGAAGTACGCCCTGCAGCAGATCAAAAAGAAGATTTCCTCCCAGAATCCGCATACAGCGTTCTACGCTCTGTTGGTGCTCGAAAGTATTGTCAAGAATTGTGGCTCACCGGTGCATGATGAGATCGCCATCAAGGAAAATTGTGAGGCGTTCACGCAGCTCATCGAGACCACGACCCACGAGAATGTCAAAAGCAAGATGCTGGAGCTGATCCAAGCCTGGGCCTTCGCCTTTCGTACGATGGATCGCTACCAAGCTGTCAAAGACACGATGACTATCCTCAAAACGAAGGGCTTCATTTTTCCCGAGTTGAAAGAGGCCGACGCAATGTTCACTTCAGACACGGCACCTGCCTGGCATGACGGCAGCTGCTGTCACCATTGCCGTGTCCAGTTCTCGTTCACGCAGCGAAAACACCATTGCCGCAATTGTGGTCAGATTTTCTGTTCCCAATGCTCCTCGAAGACATGCACCTTGCCCAAGTTTGGCATCGAGAAGGACGTTCGTGTCTGCGACTCTTGCTTCATTCAGGTGCACAAGCCTAATTCGGGCCCCAATGTGAAGGGCTCGGAAAGCGATTTGCCGGCCGAGTATTTGAGCAGCTCGTTGTCTCAACAGTCCCAGACGCCAGCTCGGAAGAGCGAAGCGGAATTGAAAGAGGAAGAAGAACTGCAACTGGCTCTGGCCTTGAGTCAATCTGAAGCCGAGCAGCAATCTCAGCGAAATCGTTCGGTGAGTGAAAAGTGTTATACACCGTGATATGCTGGATGAGTCATCGGCTGAGCGGTTTTTATCACAGTAGTGAATCATCGATTACTTGTTCGTTGTTTTTTGTGTGCACTGCATTATCGACTCTATCAGTGCGACCATCAGTGGGACTTGAAAACATCAACTGTCAAGCAATCAATTACTGAGTGATTTTTTTTTCTATTTTTCAGGTGACCGCATATCGCTCACCTTCGCATCGCTCGAAGAGCCCCGAACTGGGCAGTACCAGTCCAATCACTGTAGCGTCAGCTGGAATTGACGAACGCTCTGATCCGGAGCTGGCCAAATATTTGAATCGCGACTATTGGGAACAACGTGGAGCCAACGTGACTGCCACTAGCAAACTGGCTGAGTCACCAGCAAGTCCATCTGCTCCCAGTCCGATGGTGACGCCGCAGCCCAGCATTGCTTCGTTCAACATGGCACCGCTGAAGGTAAGTTCATCTCTTGTCTCTTTCACGCTATCGGTCGGTAACAACTATTCATCTTCATCCACCAGAACGCAAACGAGGACATTGAAATCGATAGTTTCGCCACGAATATGAGGACCCAAGTTGAGATCTTCGTCAATCGAATGAAATCAAATTCCAGTCGCGGACGTTCGATCTCCACGGACAGTTCGGTTCAAACCCTGTTCCTGAACCTGACCACTTTCCATTCGCGACTGTTGGGATTCATCAAAGAAGCTGACGATAAGCGCATGTGGTTCGAGCAGTTGCAAGACAAGCTAACCCAAATAAAGGATTCGCGAGCAGCTCTCGATGTCCTTCGACAGGAACATCAAGACAAGTTGCGTCAAATTGCCGAAGAGCAGGAGCGTCAACGCCAATTGCAAATGGCCCACAAACTCGAATTGATGCGCAAGAAGAAGCAGGAATACTTGCAGTATCAACGACAACTAGCCTTGCAGCGCATCCAAGAGCAAGAGCGGGAAATGCAGATGCATCAAGAGCAGCAGAAGGTCATGTATAATATGGGGGTGCAGCAGTTCGGACCGGGACAATACATGGCTCCCAACTCACCTGCAAATCCTTCGGGAGGATCTCCTGCTCATCACCACATGATGGGAGCGCAGCTGGGCGGGCAAATGCCTCCTAACTATGGACCTGCACCTGCAGGAAATGTGATGCCCAGCGGCTACAATCCGATGATGAATCCAGCAATGGGTAGATACTCTATGGGTCCTCAGCAACAGCAGCAGCAGCAGCCGATCTACGGCGGTGTTCCTGGAATGCCTCATCCAAGTGGTGCCTTGCCTCATCAGCAGCATGGACCTCAACCACCGGGAATTCCAATGCAGGGTCAATACCCAGGCATGCCGTCCAATCCAAATATCCCACAGCAGTCCATGCCACCACCGCAATCCCAAGGCCAAGAGTATTTGCACGGTCCTCCTCACGTCCCACACCAAGGCAGTGTCGATCAGAAGCCAGATCTATCCCAGCAACAAGCCCATCAGCAGCCGGCTGCTCATCATCCTCACCAAAATCCAAATCCGCCGGAGCTTCAATCCGTTCATCAGCAGCAACCTCCGCCTAGCGGTCAATTCTCATCTCAGCAAATTCCTCAGCAGGTAATCCAGCAGCAGCCACCACCACCACCCCAACCACAACCACAAGCTGCTCCCCCAGTCGAGTTGCATAACATCAAAGTCGAAGAGCCAGCTGCTCCGGCAATTGCCGAGGCCGAACTCATCAGTTTCGACTGATTTCAAGCCTGGCCTTTATTCGAATCACTTGATGCTTTTTTTTGTATTTTTCCGATCAAAGTTTAATGTTTCTTTCTTGTCTGATATTGCTGAAATAAAGTTCCCTAGTATTTGCATTCCAATTTCCAAATCAATTCGATTCTTCACAAGAAAAACAACATTGAGATAAATCTTGGTACAAACAACGGTCACACAATACACCAATCAAAATCGAAAGCAGCCAAGTCGGTTCATATCAATCGCGAGGGATCAAGAACGCACAAGCTTCTAATCATTTCAACTGGTTAGCTCGCACGAAGAGACACACCGCTTATCGCCGAAGGCGAGCGGCTCCGTTGTTTACGGAACAAACGGCAGTCAGATCAACGTCATTTTTGATTGAATTGCGTTGGAATTCCAGATGTCGCCGCATTCACGCGATTCTGATTATGCACATATTCGTGTGACATTGTCAAGCACCATTTCATTTCCACGAACAAACCGAAAAGGAAAACAAAAAACAAAAACAAAAACATTAATTTTGTTTTCGCTATTGCGTTTGGGTACGAGCCTCTACAACGAATTGCAACAAAGTGAGGCAATGCGTCACATAAGGATTGTTACTCTGACGCAAGCTGTGATGAAGTTGTAGAAGCGAGTCAACTGAAGTTCAATGCGAGTGATTGACACATCGAACGAGCTCTGCGAACTTTCTTTTCGAAAACAGCCGTTTTTTCAATCCACGATGTCTCGTTGCCGCTAATCGGAACCTCACGGAATCGAAGCCGTAATTTGATAAATCAATGAAAATTCATAAATATTTTGATTAAAATCGCATCGATGATCTCGCCGAGAGAGTGATGTATCGATGTGTGGCTCTCTGCGGCAGTGAATCTACGGTGCACGTTGCATATTGGCAATGGCTCACACAAACATAACGGCTGAATGCTGAACGCAACACCGAGGGGAGAAAA
>JANSTV010005452.1:0-16854 GCA_027564135.1 Lestremia cinerea
AAAACAATGGTCGCTAACCAAACTGAAATAATCGACGAAAGCGCGCACCGTTCGTTTCATTACACAATCGAGTGAAAATCATTGATTGCTCTGAAAAATTGACGGCGCAACCGATTGCCGAAAAGTGAGAAAAACAAAATAGAAATATTTTTTTTTAAAAAAAAAGCACATTTAGCCGAAAGTGAATCTGCAAAAGACGTCTGTGGTGAGGTGCGGTGCGACAGAAAACGAAAAACGGTCATTCGGAATGAATGAACGATAAGAAAATCGTCTGCCTTGTTTTGTTTGTTCAGTGCGAATGCAGTGAATGGTGCTGGTTGGACGATCGCAGCCAATCGAACAATTCTGCAAATAAAACGTGAGATTCAAACAAAGCGACAGTGCATTTTCAGTGGATTCAAAAATCTTTGCTCGAAGATGCTGTGCTGAGATTGTATTCAGAAGGCCAAGCATCCCGGTGAGGTCAATGTGAATCGCCGAAAGTTCAGTGTCAGTGCCGCTCTGTGTGGTGAATAGAAAAATTGCGCAACGAAAATATTCGGTGGAAAAATTCATTCGAGAGGAAACACCGAGGAGAATGAAAGCGGAAAAATCTGTGAAAAATTCAAACGAAAACTGAAAATTCCGAAAAAGAACCGAACGTTTTGCTCGCAAAACGACAATCAACCGAGAACAGAACGACGTGAACGAGTCATTGACTCTTCTGAAATTTATTTGGAGAAATTTTTGGTGAAGTTGGTGAAATAAATTTTCACGGCCATCTGAATGGCCTAGAAAATACACAACACACAACCGAAACGAACACAATCGAAAAATCAACGACGAATTTCGAGTGACAACCAACGAACGAGCGACAGCGGCGGAAGAGAAGACACATCGTACAGGGCATTCGCCTTGCGCCACACATTCGTTTGGCGTTTTCCATACACACGCACACACACACACAGAGACAAACACATACAAACCTACACAGACACATACACAAATACACAGTCAGAGGCGCGAACGAACAGAGTGACTGTGTGCGAGTGTGTGTGTGCCGAGTGCTGTGCTGTGAGCGTGGAGTGAAAGAACAGAGCTCGCTCATCGATTTTCGTTTCATATTTTTGGGTGTTGTTGACCTTTCTGGTGCGTTTGTTATGCACTGCTCCATCAGCGGCGTTTAAAGTGTTTGTGAGTGAGTGTTTTGGCTCGACGACGCTTCAACGGCCGATACACAAACGGACCGAACATTTCAATCCGCTTAGGCGATACCAGTGTGTGCTGCGTGTGTTTCGTTCCTTTCAAATCGATGTGTCGTTGAACGACAAGACCCGCAACGACGACGTTTTCGTTTTGATGATCACGAAATTTCTGCGTTTTTTTTTCTCATAATTTTTTCTTTTTTTGTTTTTCCTATTTTTTGAAATTTTTCAAAAACAACAACAACAACAACCCAACAGAAATAAACGAAAAATTCCGAGACGTGAATTCCAGTGATGCGATGTGTGCGTGCTTGAGACACGCAATGCGAGTGTAAATATTTGATTTCTGTGCGAATATCATTTGCGGTTTCGGCGATTTAAGTCGAAGCCGAAGTTTAGTGACGACGGAGAACAGATAAGAGGAGAAAATTGACAGAAAAGTGACCAATTGCTTGACCTTTTGAGAAGAGATTTTCTGTGTGAGATTCAGTTCCCTTGTGATTGATACGAAATTTGAACAGTGACCCTCGCTGAGAGACTATTGGATTGGGATTGTTGATCGAGACGAAAGGATACCTTTGGACGTAGTCGAAGAGGTGAGTGTTAAATGGACTAATCTCAACTTGGCCCACAAATCGACTCAGATCCAAGTGAATGGCCTTTTGAAAATTGACTCACAGCTTAAGCTCTCTGACACGCTTCATCAGCCATCGACAGATTATCGACCGCTGTCCCACGAAATGCACTTCGAAATTCACTTCGAAATGCATCCGAGCTAATCACTAACGGGACAACAGCATCTCGTCACGAAGCCATTTGTTTCGATTATCTCAAACCTCAAGCCCGACCTCAAGTCTTTCACTTTTCCACTCAACGGCTTCCATCACCGTCACATAAATGGAACGACATCTCCTAAACGAGAATTTCTTTCATCTTTCAGATCCAAAACCTCCCGACATCACCGCATCTTCACAGTCATTCTCGCTCGAAACGAGAATCACTCGCAATTTCCCTGAAAACGAAATTGTTCTCTTCGTTCAAATGAGAATGGAAGATGACAACGGTTAAGCATCGAACGCTTACGTAAGTATTGCTTCCACGATCTTTCCGGCACGATTTTAGAAGTTGGCTCATCTCATACCCCACCGTTACCCCGCACATGCATCCAACCATTTGATGTTGTCTCTCACCTGGCCCATCGGCCGTCGTCTTCGTCGCCTCATTCTAATGGCAAATCCTCAGTCGGCTCCGTCAAACTAATCTAACGGAATTAACTGCATCGCGGTTGCTTCGTCATCATCACTGTGTCGTTGTTGCTGCCTTCTCTGCCGTTAATCCAAACCCAACGACCGCAGCGGCAGCAACAACAACAACGTGAATTGAACGAAGCGAAAAAAAAACCAGTCAGCACGAATTATACATTTTAATAAGAAATCAAGAGTCACTTTCACTTATTCGCCGCTTTTATTCTTTCATTCAACGACGAAGACGACGTTCGAGACGACGAAGACTACGGTGAAGACGACGAAGACGACAATGATCGCGGTTTGTAACTGTTTCATTTGTGAATTCTCATCAAGCCGTTGTCGTCGTCGTCGTCGTTATAGTCAATGTCGTCGTCTTCACTCACCACTCACCGTGCAGTTGATGTTCTATGTTTGTTGTTTGCTTGGTCTTTGAATGATTGCTTAGAATTCAAATAGATTTTCGCGATCATCAGAATGGTATAGTTGGTGGCCGCGGGATGGCGCTGTGCCGAATTTAAGTTGAATGCTCGACGGGAACAGTCTGCTTTGAATGACGAATGACAATAATCGCTAGTCGTTATCGTCGTGTTGGTTGTCATCGTTGCGTCGATTCGCCGATATCTTGAAGAATGTTCAGCTGAGCGACTGGGCACAGGGCGACGGGGGGATTTGGCGACGGTCAATCATCGTTGTCGGTTTAATTATTCCGAAAGATCACGAACAGACGTTGCACATGCGCATTGAAGCAACGGTAGAATGATAAACAGCCCACACACCGCAATGTTGCAACGTTGGGTGCGTTAATTGATTGTGATTTCGATCGCAAATGCTTCCTGGAACATTGTCGCTCTGTTTTGTCTCGATCGCAACACGATCCACCTTGAGAATCCGCTGTCGACCAATTGTGAAGTGTGCTGTGTGTTGCCACGAACCAAGCAACAAATCACCGTTGAGACTTCCTCGTCAAAAGGAAAAACAATCGCGAAACTTTCACTTTTGCGGTGTGAATAGCCTGTTACGTGGCGATCACTGTGACGTCTAAACGATCGCCATCTCACGATGCGGAAATGAAGATGCAACACAGTAGAGTTTGGAAAGCGACGGATGGCCGTTCCCGGGAAAATTGTGCGATTGCAGATCGGCCAATGGAGAGTTACGCAAGCGGTTTTCAAGAGCCGATTGTTGGACACAAATGTGTTGATTATCGCCCTGAAAAACACACGATGCCATTTGCTTTGATAACACAACGCACTAACGCACACGCTTACGCACCCATTTGGCCGTCGGCACAAAGGAAAGCATGCGTTAGATAACGATTCAACGGACGATAAGATAACGACCGAATGGCCGGACGGCTATCAGGCACTTTGCTCTTGAATTTTTGCTGTTTTTTTTCGGTCGGTCACCTACTCGAACCGGCTGCTAGGAAATTGGCGATATCGATTGGGACGATCGCAAATGCGATGACAAATCAGAATTTGAGCTTTTGGTGCGACGGTGAAGGGACCTCGGTTCAATCTCCGATCGTCCACGCAAATCGAACCCCTTCGTGCATGCCATTGCATAATCGACCGTAACTGCCGCAGAGGCAGGTAAACATCGCTCGGTGAATTGCCTGAAAACAATCGACCGTTTAGCGACACATTCACAATGAGCAAAGCTTAGCGGCAAACAGTCAGAACAGTGCCGCATCGTACATATGCTTGCTTCGTCGTCGTCGTCGTCGTCATCATCGAAATACGCTCATATGCGAGAGTATATTTTTAAAAATCCATAGCTGGATTTTATCACGAGGTCAACGTCCTGACACTCTGAATTGTTGTTGTGTAGGTGTTGGTGCATTGGCTTTGGCGAGCACCACCACCAGCAACAGCGATGGTTGTGTGTGAAACGCGCGCGCACAAACACACTCACACACGTCGATCAGCCGTCATGAGAATTCTTATCATTCGGTTGTGTGTTGCCAATTCGAACGGCATTGCACCAACACACCACCGACTCCGGTCGACAGCGGCGAGAACGAAAATGAACGAAAATACACACGGCTCGACTTTGGCTGGCAGGCTGGCTGGCTGGCTGACTGGCTGGTCGGTCGATTCAATGCGACATTAGGAGCATTTTTTTCCGCATATTTTTAACCTCTCAACCAGAAAGCGCGTCGTCATTTTCGTGGTGAAAAAACAGCGGTGACGAAGCGACTGAGATGAATCTCAGCCAATTTTAGATGATTTTTGCGGTGAAAAGGGCTCGGGGAGTCACACTCGCCCGCTCTGGCATCATCTTCTCAACACAGATGACATTTTGCGGTTCAGCTCAGTTCGAGTTGATTCGAGTCGATCGGTTGTTGGCGTTATTGTTATCTAAACGACGATTCTGTCATCGTGCGCTGTAAAAATAGCGCGTCCATTTGGACGGTCAGCCGAATCGCGACCAGCTAAATGTCACCAAGTGTTGAGTTGCTGCAGATCAAAACGACTGTCCGAAAATGTTAGAGATTTATCTCATTGCCGTTTGCCAGAGTTCGTTCTCTTCTGATAAACAATTAGTCATCGATGTCGATGATCTCTCTCACTCTCGCGTTAACGTTGAATTTCGTCAGAGTGAACAGAGTGATAGAGTGGTGGACGTGTCAAAGTGCTCGAAATGATGGACAGGCAATTGCTTCGATTCCGTTCCGATTTCCAATTTCATTCCGCCTTCCACCAGATGACTCATCAACAGATGACCCCATGCCGACAATCGTTCCATTCCCATCCGGCCTTTTCTATTTTCAATCGTTTGTTCACGATCTCAAGTGAGTGTATTGCCCTTTCGCATCAATTTTTGCAGAGACTTCACGAGCATTTCATTTGAAATTTGACGACTTTCACTTTCCAACATCGGAAAAGATCAAATAAATCGACCTGCCTCGTTGAATGCAAATTAGAGTGTGGTTGAAGTGGGACGGGGGGGAAACCGAGCAAAGTCAAAGACCCGAAAAATCACGTCAAAGTCCACTTGGGTCAATGCCATTCGTCACCGAATGGCCGAAAAACTCATTCGAGCGAGCATTCACCGAGGCGCGAAACCACCCTCACTCACCACAACCGGCCCATTACTCAACGTCAAATGTTACGCAAACACACTTCCGCATTCGAAACCATTGCGAGTTCAATATCATCCACTTTGGTCGAAGTCATTCAACCCTTTGCGGGTGAACGGCAAACATTGAACTCGTTTCCATCGATTTTCCGTTTATCCAACTCACGGAATTTCCTCATTGCGATGATGTCACATTCATCGTGGGAAAGCCCTCGGTCTTTCGAAAGGGGAAGGAAACACCGGAAGGAAAATTGGAAAATGGCGTTTTCGGGAATTTCGAGCCAAATGGAAATTATGACGAGACGATGTTTCTAAATTTATCCTCGACCGAGAAAACGAACCAGGAAAATGGCATAAACGATTGCGTCGTTTGAGTTCAAAGCCATGAATCGCAATCATCGAAAATTGTGACGTAAGGTTAATGACCTACACCTCAGGGTCGCCTTCGGTTGTTCAACCCCAGCACACACAGCCGCACCATCAGATGTCGATACACACGGGCTTGCAGCACACAAGCATCCGTGCGTCACTCACACACATGCATAGGCACGCGCGCCGTCGAGCCTTCAACACACACACACACACACACACAGCCAGCTTGCGGGCATCGTCACTGCAGTCATCTGCCGAATGTACCGTGGTGAGTTTCTCCCGCAGGAGGAGGTGAATTGCAATAACAATCACTCATCTGCGAAACCGTATCGATTTCTAGGAAGCGATGTCGTTTCAATCGGCGGCCCAACGCTAAATTTACATTGAATTGAGTCGATCTTGCAAGCTATTTATAATATTCGATCGAATGCGACCGATGCGGAAGTGAATATTTTGCTGGCGTTCATTCGTCAGCCGGATTGATTCGCCATGACGGGGTTGATGTTCGCTCGTTGGCATTACTCGCGTTACTCAACACATTCGCTTGTCGCGATCTATCGCCAGCGCACCCATACACACACACAGACACATTGTGACGCCGTACAACATAAACCGTTTGAATTGCCATTCCCATTCAATGGTCGCACACACACAACCGTTACACCATTCGCCAATTCGCAATCGGTTGTCGTCGCACACAGACACTGCGACACGTTGCTGCTCCAACCGGCCGTTAGACGGTGTGTGCTTGTGTTGTTCGAAAAGTGCAGGGGAAATGAGCAACGGTGCGAGCGAGTGAGGTGATTTCCCCGCTTGTAATTTCGAAATTGCATGGCGCGCGCGAGAGAGAACTCGGTCGTGGAGAGTCAAGTCGTGCGGCACAGCGTGCCACAGCGCGACATTGCCGCCGCGATGTGATCATTCTATGTTTGACCGTCGCACAGTCAACCTCATTGCCGTTCGATGTTTATTTTTTTTTCTTTTCTTTCTTTCGTTTTCTTTCACTTTCTCTTCGCTGAAATTCGCTTGCGATTCGAGGCTGGCTTGAATGAGCTTTCAGGCGATTTTTCGGAATGCTTTCGATTTGATGTCAGACCCATGAAATTTCTGTTGTTTTTCCCTCAACGGTCTCGGGAGCTTTCTCATCTCCAGGTCCTCACGTGATTGACATCGAGTGGTTGGAGGCCAAAGAGAATTTTAATTCAGGCAACTTGGGCAAAACATCGGAAATCTCTCCACAAAAACCTGATCCATTTCCTCCAAAAATAACCGCCATTGCATAATCCGCAGCAAACTCATCGATCGTCAGCCAAAGCTCGAATCAATTCATCGGCCGTTTTGTGTTTAAATGTCGTTAAACTTGTTCCATTTTCTGGGTCAAATTCGATACAAAATTACGAAAAACAAAACGAAACGAAAAAAAAAAATCGTTTGTTTTTTTCGCTTCGAAATGCCATAATTGGACTATCGCTGGTGACGCAACCGTTCGAACGTCGGTCGATCGATCGGTGATGGTGGTGGTGGCAGTGACGCTGGCGACAGACCTCCTCGCCTTTTCCTTCCCCCTCCCCCTCACGGGGGTCGAATGTAAAATGCTAAATTATCGAGCAAAATGAATTGAAGCGAAAAGGAAAAAAAAGCCCCGACGAGCAGCAACGTCGAATTACAGCAAAACGTTTGAGGAAAAGGAAGGAATCGAAGCAATCGAAAGAGAAAAACGTTTGTGTCGGTCGCTTGGAATTGGCATTGCATCGCATCGAAATGCATTCTCGCCGCTCACACTCGCATTCGCAACTCGACAACTAGCTCGCCTCTGTGCACGGTTGCGATGCATACTCGATACCGTCTAACATTAGAACTGGCAAATTGCAATAAAAATTTCATGTGACCTCGATTGCATCGCCAGTACATTCAACCCTATTTTCCAAGGAAACGAAAATGGATTGGCTTTGATGCTTTTTCGTCGTTTCGTTCGTTCGTTTGCTCGTTTGCTCGTTCGTTTGTTGGTTCGTGTATATTTTGTGGAGCTGTGGGGCGATGCGATGCGATTCGATGCGATGCAGTCGCAGTGCTTTGGCAGTGACGGTGTGCATGCGATGCAATGCCGACGCACGGCATGCGGTGTGGGTCATATGCACTTCTCGATGTAGGACAATATATTCCCCTGAACTCTTTGGCTTCGTCGTCCTCGCGTCGATGTCGTCGTCATTATCGTCGTCGTCATCGTCGTCGTCATCGTTAGATTCTATTATGTTGGCAGTTGTTCGACTCTACTCGATTTGATACTGCACCGCAACCGAAAGCACATAATGGTTAATGTCGCCGAGCTACTACTGCTCTTGTAGTCGTCATAGTCGCCATTGTCGTCGCATGCACTTGTGCGGGTTGCACTGTCATTATGTACTCGCCTCGGAGCATTCATCTGTGTAAGTGTTTGCATCGATTTATGTTGTTGCCGTTGCCGCTGTTGGCTCCGATGATTTTTCACTTCCGTTTCGTTTTTCATTTTTCACATGCCAAAGCAGCAGAATTATGTAATTCGAGCGCATCAAATGCCAGACCGTAGTTCAGCCATTTGATGCTTTGGATGCTGTTGCTGATCGCAGAAATCTGTCGCATCGCATCGTCCGCACCGTCCCAATACGGGTTCAAGTCACCGCCGTTACCGTCGTCGCCATCGTAACACCTACAACATATTTATAGCCATTTGCCATTCGCCCATCGCATTGATGCTCGAGCTGTTCCCGCTGTGAGTATGTCATTAAATCGCGTTGCCTTTTCTCTCTCTTTTTCTAAATTTCGATGAAAAATCGCTTGCGACATTTCGTCGTCATTTTCCATTGGCTCGAGCCGTCACTGTCGATTTCAACGATGTCGGTCATCTATTCTCGCAACGATTTGGGAATTTTCCAGAACTCTTCTTGACGTTGTGGCCTCAGGAGCTGGGAGCTGTGCATCCCATCTGGTGATGAAGATTCTCGAGTTTGAATTCATATAATGAGTGTGTGGCAATCGACGCAACGCAAACACACAACATTTGTGTTTGACGGTCGTACGCTCCAATTTGGGATCATTGCCTTTGCCATTCGGTCGTTTGACGAGAATGAGTTTGGCTTTAACGACAGAGCTTTTTCGAAAAATGAATCCGCCCCAAAAGTCGATCGTAAAGCATCGCAACGCAACACGCATCAACGCCGAGAATCATCTTCAAGCCACTCAACCGCCTCTGCAAGTGTGGCCAATTCGATTCAAGTGATTGCACTCGCAGTAAGCACTTGACGTTCAATTGGCCAGTTGATGATTCTCAAAATCGATAATGCTTCTGGGTCTTCCGCCTCGGCCGTTGCGAGGTCAAAAAATAGTTTCGAGAGAATGCGGTATACCCTCCCACCATTGCATGCAATGCCACTGATAATAGCAGTCCGTGCGATAACATTCATTGGGTTTGCCTCATCATTAACTAGTTTTTTACTTCGAATCGTTGAATGCTCCATCTCACTCACACATTCGGAATCGATGTTTGCTGACAAACGAGCTTATGTAAAACCCGCAAATCGAAAAACATAGCAATTCGATTCAAAGCAAACAACCACGACCATCTCGAACAGGCATACACACACACACAAGCGCTGCCACTCACACACAGTACCGCATCCAACCGACAACAGCAGCACAGCAGCAACTCATACCAAACATAATCGAATCCAATGGAAATGTGAGCGAAACAGAAAATGCCGATGCCAAATGGAACGAAATGAAACCGAATCGAATGAATGGAGCGAATAACGGTGCGGTGAGGCAAAGGGGGCGACATTAAAAAAGCAAACACACAATTTTGCGCGATCGTAATAGTACGCAAGAGGCCATTGACCGGAATTATTTGACCTACTAAGCAAAAATACACTGTCATTGCCGTGTTGTGTTTTGAATAACAGCACTGCTGTTGCTTTTGCCTGTGGCCGTCTTGTTGCGGCGGTGTGCTGTTGACGACGACGATGCTTATGGCTGCTGTTGATGCTGGTGTGTTGTTGTTGTTGTTGTTGTTGTTGTTGTTGTTGTTGTTGGCCGCCACTATCGTCGCCAACATTGTCGTTGAGCAGCAAGATTCCGCATAAATGTCATCAAAAGAAGAGAAGAAAAACAAGGTGAGATCCGAGCACACATTGAAACGTGGGTATTTTCCGATGTGCTTTGGGCCATCTGCCATCGATGGAGTTCCCGATGCGCCAGCAACCACTCGCCGTCAGCTCCTTCACATCTTGTCATCTTTGCATTTTCGTGGCGATTGAGCAACTTTCGCTTGATGTGACTCAATTTGCGGCCGTTGAGACATTTTTGCGAATGTCGTTGCACAGACACCGAAAGTGAGTGCCGCCGCGAATGTGTGTGTTGCAAAACTTGTAATTTGCTTCATGCAAATCGACGGACCCAAGCAAAGGGTGGGGGACCTACACCACCATCAACGACACAACACTCGCTGGTATTGGCATTGTTCGGCGCTCGGCTTTCGTTCATTATTGAGATTAAAAATTAGTGGTCACTGCCAAATATTTCGTCTTCGATTCGGCTGTTTCTCCTCGACGTTGATTTCGCTTTTTTTTTTTTGCTTCTTCTTCTCTCGCAGCGACGACCGCACAACGCTTGATTTCGCAAAAGCTTTAATTAACTTTCTACACAGTAGTTTTTTCTTCTTCTTCTTCTTCTTTTTTTTCGTCTTCTTCTTCTTTGTTCATTTAGTTTTTTGTGTTTCGCGCTCGTTCGTTAGCTCGTCAATCAAGTTTTTCTCGGCAACGATTTGGACGCTTTTGATTTCATTCCGTTCTGTGTCGGTTAGCGCATTGGGCCGATTATGCAACCGCGACGATGATTGATTCGATGTTGCGATTGAATTTTCGCGACATAACGGTAGATGGGCTGAACGTTTGAAAGTGCGAGAGGTCATTGGAGGTCATTCGAATGGGTTGTGGGAGCGATGAGACGCGTTGATGTCAGATGTTTTTGGGTCGCGATGCGGAGCACCGCATGACCGGACACACAGCGTCGACCTGGAAAACGGGTTATTGTGTCACCTTGATTCGAGAGCGTACCGCACCAACGCACCACGAACAACGATGCGGTGCTCGTGAAATGGCCCATTATTTTCGGCAACGACCTTTAATTCGATAATTATCAATCGCCCGCCTAGCGGTACATCAATGGCGGAAGTGACAAATGACGCCCGACCCAAAACAAGTTCGCGATATTGAAATCGAGCGGAAAAACTCGAAGCGCATCCGAGCGAACACAACGAATGCCCCGAATTCGAGTCACAGCGACAGGAAGTTCATTTCGAATGCAAACATTTCGTTTCGAATTCTGTTCGACAGCCGCCGACCAGGCCAACCACATCGAACAAAGTGAAATTTCGTGTTTTGCGACTGTGCGTTGCTCAGTTACCGCCGAAAATCAACGCGCTCAACTGTCAAACGGGCACATGAGCGATCGAATCACGGCAAAATTAGATGTGTGCCGTCGTCGACGTCGTCTTCGTCGTCGTCATCCTCACTGTCATCGTTGACGAGGTGTCGACTCGTCGGAGCGATTACAGCAATTACAATGATGATGTACGCGAATGTGTGGATTTTCAAACGAAAGGAATTAACGGAAAAGAAACAACAACAACAACAACAACAAAAAAACAACAAACCAACAACAGCACAGCAAAAACAACCGTTATGTTGTTTGCTTTTGCACAACGGCAAACTCATTTGCTATTCAAATGCGAACGCAACAACCAGGTAGTTGTAACAATGGGCCAAACAAACGCTTCCAAACGATGGCATCGGCTGTGGCTATGCAAATTATCGTCATTATTATTTCGAAGCGAAATGAACGATCCTCGTCGTCGTTGTCCACGCCGCCGCCGCCGCATGCTTGGTCGAAAAGAAAACGACGTATGCGAACGCGCAGAAAAAACAAAATTGGAATTCGAAAGAAAGAAGCGAAATAAAAAAAAAAAACACTTTCCAAACTTTCACTGATTGTTGTTTGCCGTTGCCGGAGTCTATTGTTGTGGCCACGGTGGATTCTTGGTTCGGTCGATCTGCTGCAAACGAGAGTTTGAAACGTTGCGGAAATGCGACGATCGCGTCAAAGTCAAGCGTCGTTGAACGAAAAACCGCCTACGTTTGATCGAAACGGGTTCGGACCGCGTCGAATGTTCGAATGCGAAAAGTGATAGGATTCGCGTTTGCGCACGTTTTCATTGCCTTTTCTGTCGCTCCAAGGCCACGCGTACATGCAACGGCGGCTCGGTTAGAAATGTCTGATTCGAGGATTCCGAAGGGGGGGTGGAGGGGTGGAGGGGATCCCCATAAATCATTCTTGACGACAGCCACGCAAACGTGATCAATTAGCGCATTGCATCCAAGACAATTGGCCGGGGAATCGACCTTTTTGGCGAGTTCGTGATTTCCGAATCGAACATTTTCACTTTGAACGCTTCGAGCGCGATAATGAAATCGAAATTTTGCAAGAGCCAAACACACCAACGCCAAATGTCATCTCTTGCGCATCGTCTAATTAACGGGATTTGTCACGCGAAATGCAATCGATATGAAAGTTCGCCATTTGACGTTTTCCGTGGACGAAATTCGGCTGTGAATGCAATGATGACGATGACGATGATGACGATGATGACGACTACGACGACGACAATGATAACAAAGGCTACGAAACGATTCCATCCCAATGACCTGCTGTGTGTTTTCATGCAAATTCGAATGTGTGACACGCAACGATGACGAAAAAGCGACGGCTTTGAGGCCAATTCACACATTGCCGCAGCGCAACAATGTCGCTGTCAGTGAGTTGAATGCGTTTCGAAGTCGATAGCGATGCGCCGTCGCCCGAAATGAGATTCACTTATAATGACGTGTCGTGCATCGCATTGAATGCAAAACGAATCGAAAGTGGGCTTTGGCTTGTGGGAGCTCGTCACTGATTGCCAATTACGGCATGCCTAACCTGAGCGCAGTGGTCGATTGGAAGGGCCTGCGAATGACGTCATTCGGGAATTTCCGAAAACGATCACCTTGAACCGTTGATGACGTCAGCGATGATTGCCGTTGAAACGGTGCGGGCGGAATGACGTGGGCTGACTACAAGCCCTCATCTTGCAAACGCATCGCATTTCTGCATCAACTCACTTGACCGGAGGTCAAGACGATTCAGAAACCGCATGAAAACCCCAACTGAACTTGCTGCGAGCGCAACTCACCGCGACCCGCCGTCGCAATTCGCTTGCTTGCAAGGCGAATTCCGATTCGTTCCGTGTTTCGAGTGGTGGTGGCAGTGGCGCCGTGTGTATGTATGTGCCGTCACAGTAGCAGCAACTACAACGGGATGACCAGCACAACAACGTTGATGCTGTTGTGCTGGTCATCACGATCGACTCTTTGTTGTCGATATACGTGCACGCTTAATTATATTGTGCGGCCGAAGGTAATGGCTGAAAGAAAGTAGGTGAAAGGTTAAAAACCTGCAAAGCTCATTCGAACACCGTCGCATCGACACAATCACACGGCAGCAACAACAACAACTATCGCAACGGCAGTGGCAGCTCCATTCAGCATTGCATAACGTTTCGCTGGCTTCAGCCTGAAACAAAGTACTTATGCGAACGACAACGGCGACCGCGACGACGACAATGGCGACTATGTTTTTTCCCTGTTTTTGCCTCGATGTGATTCATGCCGATGTTTGAAACATCATTGTCGACTTGGAAATGATCGATGTTGTTGTTGTTGTTGGTCGAGTCCGACACTCGAATTCACGTCACGATGTCGTCGTGATCGTCGTCGTGGTCGCATCAACATCGATATACAAAATAATGTTGAGCATTGCAGAATTAGCATAATTCGAAATTCATACGATTTTATTCATTTGATTTTGGTTGCGCTTCATTCGGGTCTGATGTGTTTTGTTTTGCGCTCTGGATTGAATCGAGCTCGTGTTTCAGCTGGCTGACTGTTTGACAGCGGCCTCAAAATGGCAATTGTTTATTTATCGAAGAGTGCATGCACCGTTTGATGTGTTGAACAATGACATTTCGAAGGGCCGACACGCGACGACTGGCCAAATTGAGAGTTCCTTCCGCGTGGAGTGCAGCGCCAGCGAATGGGCCAATGAGCAAATGCGATTAAGAATGGCTTCCGGACGTTGCGGCTCGAGAATGAAAGTGCTGCATGGGTTTGATGGCGTCGTGTTGTGTGGCGCTTGAAATGGCAGCGCATTTGAGGTCAAAGGTCGATATGCCAAAGGAAAAGTCTTCCGCTTGCGGACTCGCTCATTCGAATCGATGCGCTGAGCGCTTCCAACAGAGATCGTTCCCGCATTCGCGAATCGATCGAGTGATATAATCTCTCACAGCCGTCCAAATGATACATTGTGTTTGCTTAGATTCCACTTTCACTTTCTCTTTCTGGCCGTTGTTTCGTTGTTTTTCCGCGTGCACGTTTTGCGTCTGCGCGCATTTTCCTGTCGATTCAATTAATGGCATTCAGACGTTGTGTCGTCGTCGTCGTCGTCGTCATCATCATCGCGGCGGTTTGCGATCGCATTGTCGATTAATTATTCTCGATCTGCTCGATCGCTTGGCATGCATGTGCTATTGAACGGGGCAAATAGCGAATGGATTGTCGTCGGCGAATATGGAAATGTCTCGGCGGTCGTCGCGCGCAAATGCTATCGCAACGAATGGTGAATGAACCGATCGATGTTGCGATGATTGCATAATGTCATTTCTGTGCTTCCTTGAATTGTGTGCTCGTTCGGTTGTCGTTCGAATGATGAATGGTCAAACGGATTTAATTCGTTAATGACATTTGATGGTTGGCGCTGCGATGCGTTGCGCGCTTTTCTAATCGCAGCCCATCAAATCGGTCAAACTTCAATTGGCTCAGACGCGCAACGAGAATGAATTCCATTCGAAAAATGTATAAAATATGATTGCCGTTTATTTCGACGAATGTTGCTTCTGTTGCTTCTTGGCCTATGGATTTTGATGGGAGGACGGCGCAACGGCGACACTCACGACGACGACGACGACGACGACGTCGTTGAAAGCATAAAAACACTAAATTAAGAACACGAGACGATCTAAAATGATGTTACAGCATAGCAATGACGGCGACGACGACGATGACGACGACGACGATGCCGACGAAGACGAAAAGCGATAAAAATTTACTCAACGCATCTTGCAGCAATCGGCAACTATCAACCGAATGATATTTGCTTACGAAAAAAGCTGCCGGTCAAAAAAAAAAAAGAAAAGAAAAACAAAACAAAGAAGAAGAACAGAAACCTACGAGGAAAAAACAGACAATTTTTCAGAAGAAAAGCAATTTGAATTTGGTTTCGGTGTGTGCTTTGCGTGGAAATCAACTGAAATGCTCTGAGAAAATTGAAAAGAGATGAAACGAGAAGATGAAGAAGAAGAAGAAGAAAACCGAAAAAACAACACAAAACACAAACATTAGAATCGATTCTGGATCGGCAGCGATGATTAAAACACACGCTCGTCGTCTGTTTGTTTGTTTGCGAGATCGCATTCGAACCGAATGGCATCGCAAATGGTATTTATAATTTAATGAATGTATTTATTAATATATGCATACATTGGCTGCGGCCAGCCAGCATTGGACACATCGCTGTTCGAATCTACAATTCGGTATGGCACACACTCGACCGAAAAAAAACCGATGGCTTTTCGATTGTGTGCGTCTGGTGGATCGCTCGCGCGCGTGTCTGTGATTGTGTGTGTGTGTGTGTGTGTCTTGGCCGATCGAAATTGTAACGCGCGCATGAAATTTGTTTTAGTTTTTTTTTTCGTTTGTCGATTTTCCCAAGTAGCCGATTGGCGGGGCGAAGGGGTTCAGGGGGTCGACTGAATCTCCTCTCAGAACCTCTTGGCTTTCGAAAGAAGGCTTTCGGACACTTTCGAAGATGATTTCGAACAGTTTCGAAATTCGAAATTTTCGAACGTGAAAATTTTCGACATCGAATTCGCGCACTTGCGAGAAAAACAGTACTCAAAAGCATTCGTTCAGTTTTCGAAGAGCCCGCCAAATACCCCACACAACCGGATCAGCCCTCTCAACGCGTCGAGCTCTTCGAAAACTCCGCAGACGACCGAACGCCCCTACCTGGGACCGTTCAATATATGCGATACATTATATAAATACATAAAGCATGGGTTCAACGTCTGCTCTATTTTCAGTTGAAACGGCAACAGTTGTAGAAACATCGTCGTCGTTCATGTCGTCGCTCATGCTGTCGTCGTCCTCGTCGTCATACTCGACATCGACGGCATCGTCATTGTCGATTTCAAGCATAAAGATGTAAAACTGCACGAAATGGATTATACAACAACAATTATAAAATAATTTTGCTGTTGAAATAGAAAACATTTGACGACAGGCCGACGACAAGCCGATTGGAGAAAACGAACAAGGCCTTTCCACGATGAGGCCGATGTGGATCTTCCGCGAAGACGGAAACGAGAATCGCTCGACAGATTCGGAACGAGATTGTGAGACTCACGGGGAGCGTTGGATCATTCGGTGGAATGTACATTCCGCCCGAAACGGTCGCCATTCGGGATCAATGCGAGCTAAAGTGCCGTAGCGATATCACGAAACGGCGTCACCCAAATTTCAAGACAAAAAAATAACACGAAAAAACAACAAGAGAAAAAAAACACAAAAAAGTTTGTCGAAATATTTCGTCATTCGATAAAAATGCGTGTGTTTTGGAAAGATGTCGCGATGTGCGCCTGCGCGCTACTGCGATGTGGTGAATCGATGAATGGTTCACTTATCTGTGCCAGGTTCATTATCTTCGAAAGCATTCGGAGACGAATCCAAGCTAATTGCTTGTTTGTTTTGACGAATTTGGATCTCGCCGAGTGGAATGTTGAAATTGGGGTC
>JANSTV010005563.1:0-31151 GCA_027564135.1 Lestremia cinerea
AGAAAGTAATAAAAATGAAGTCTATGAAATTGTCGATGAAATTTGAAAGTGCGCCATCTTGTGGTGATCACCGAACAACTCTAATAATTTCGATCATTTTTTCCATAGTATATATGTTACCTTCGCATTATTCCCTCGTATTCGTACATTTTTGTTTGAGGATGGTTAGGCACTCCTCCATTTTTCGCTCTTCGCTCCACAATGTGTACAATCCGTAAAAAAAATGACTTTCCAACTATCGTAGGCCAATCTCGCATTGTTCGCGTGTTCCATTTCAACACCGTTTGTGTTGATTCTCTCCTTGAACGAGAATTCGCCAGTTACCCATGCGACCAGCATGATCAAGAGTGTCGCCGAAAATTTCATATTGCGAAGTTTGCCTGTAAATGTTTATGTGTTTGTCAATTAATTACTTCTCATAACGCGCGTGGGCCATTTTTAGCCTATTCATGTTGATTTTTGTCAACGAATTGCCGCGTTTGCCCTTGTCGATCGTGACTTAATTGTCCGAGTTCCGTTCATTGAATCTTTCAACCTTGTTGGCAGAGGGATTATAAACCGTCGTGAATGTATGTTTCATTTTCATTATAGTTTCTTGGAGTCCTTGAAGAGATCACTGCGAAATTGAGAACCGTTGTCGGAAACAATTTCGTCTGGCACGTTGAATTTGAGAAAGACCTGCTCAACTAAACACCGCGCTGCTGCCTCGGCAGTTTGTTCTACAATCGGCATTGCGACTGCGTGTTTAGTAAAATCACACTTGCATACGAATATGAATTCATTGCCGTTCCTAGAGCATGGTGTTATTTTACCAATGAAATCGATGTAAATC
Source organism: Lestremia cinerea (assembly GCA_027564135.1). Classification (NCBI taxonomy): domain Eukaryota; kingdom Metazoa; phylum Arthropoda; class Insecta; order Diptera; family Cecidomyiidae; genus Lestremia; species Lestremia cinerea. The sequence goes on from JANSTV010005563.1 coordinate 833, forward strand.
TTTTCATAAGGCTTGGAAGCAGCTGATGTAATTGCCATTGGCATTCTTGTGTGCTTTGTGATTTTCGATCTTTCACAGGCAGTGCATCCGTTCACATAATCCGATATGTCCTAATTCATAGATGGCCAGTAATAATATCGTTTGACATTCTGAAGCATTCTGGCTATGCCAGGATGACATGCAAGTGGGCTTAGATGATACGTTTCGAGAACCTCCTGAATGTCTTTGGCATTCGTCAGTTCTAAAACCTTATTCAAATATAATGATGTTTCGATATTCGTATTTTCGAATTCTTCTTGGAATTTTGACCTGAAAATAAAGTAGGCTTTCGGGTCTCTCTTACTGCTATCTTAAAACAACCATTGGAAATGGTAATTTGCTTAATTGGACGAATTACTTTTTGCATGACTTCTGCATTTACGCCTATCGATGACGGCATAATGAAGAATGTGTTCGTCACGTCAACCGCATATGGTTCGTTATGAACTATTCCGTCGTCGATTTCAATCGATCTTTCGATTTTGTGTTCGAGTTTTCTGCGGAGTTCGCATTTCGTTGACGGAAAGACATGAAATATGTGATCCGACTTTCTTGAATCAGTTAAAATGTGATTAAATTCATTAAACACATAGAGCTGAGTTGGTGGATTGTAGGTCATTCGCTTTGCTGCGAGTGATTGCCAAAATTTCTTTCTTCGATCCCAAAACGGCCAAGTCGATACCGTTCTGGCTCATGAATTCATCAATGTTCATTCCATTGTTGACACTCAAATCAATTCTCGATAATGCGTCCGCTACCACATTCTCTGTACCTTTCTTGTATTTGATCGTGAATTTGTACGGCATGAGTTTAAGTCTCACTCTTACTAGCCTGTCTTCCGCATGTTTCGTCTTTGGTCTGTTACTCAGTGGCTTTTGGTCTGAAAACATCACGAATTCATGTCCCCACAAAATAGGGATGGAATGATTCGACCGCGAATAATACTGCAAGCAGCTCGCGTTCAATTGTTGAGTATCGAGTTTCAGTAACGCTGAGTGCGCGACTTATGAATTGTATCGGTTTGTCGCTTGGCAGTATGGCTTGGCTTAAAACACCGCCAATCGCATTTTTTGAAGCGTCCACATGAACGTAGAAGACCTCGTCAAAATTGGGATAGGTCAAGTTCGGTTTCGATGACAATTTGGGTTTAAGTTTCTCAAACGCTTTGACACCTGCCATGTCCCAAACGAAAGGTGTTTGCTTTCTTAGCAACTTGGACTTGCGATTTTCGCATAACCGTCAATATAATTGCGATAATATTTGAATATGCTCATCAAATTCCACGCAATTCCGTTCCAATGTTTGGTCATCATTTTCACACGCCAAAAACACCCAAACTAAAATGAAAATGCATAAATCAATTTGTTCATTCAAGTTTGTCCATTTCATTATTTTGCTAAATCATTTGCATTATTCCTCAAGTACGCTGATAAGTACGCTGATAAGTGCGCTGATTTGTCAATTTCTTCAACATCCTGCGTCAGCGCTTTCCTGCCCATTCCATTGCGTTTTGGTCGCCTCTGCTGCTGTTGAAGTGATTAACTGACCCTGATCAAGATTCGCCATGAATTGTTATGCACTGCGTAACCCAGTATCGGAGAAACGGGTATGCGGGCGCATATTCAATTTGATATTTTTTTTAAGACCTTCTCCCAGCACTTTTTATAATATTCCGGTGTTGTTCATACAACTTCGATAGTTTTTCGTGCACCCATGCTTTTCGCCTGTTGGAATTTGTGCTTTTTTCCAAAACACTAACACTTCTTTAATAACCAAATTTGGTGAGTTCACTAGTGATTTGGGGTCGATTTGAATTTTCTTTCGTTGCGTTATTCGGTTCGGTGCGTCGCAAAAGCGTCTCCCACTGGCCGTTCGTTTTTCGCCCGATTGCCCGCTCCATCCTTGGTTGGACTCTCAACCTTGCGGTTTTCTTTTTTTCGAAAAAAAATTATTATTTTTTTTCCGGATGAAAATTGCCTTCGACTGATTTCCTTTTTTTTTTGTTTTTGGCGTTTCCGTTCTCTTTTCCTTGCTTCTTTCCATTTGCATTGGCGCTGAGTATCGTTCTGTGGAATTAAAGTGAGAGGGGAGGGGCGTTGCTTGTCGTGCTGTCATGTCGAGGAAAACAAAGAAAAACAAGGCATTTTATTCATTCCCAACGGGATTTGGATTATTTATTGAATATGCACACAGAATCAAGTTGACGCGGTATTTTTTTCATCGAATTCAAGTTGCTGCGCGCTGTGCCAGTCTGGCGATTTGCTGCTTGGAATTTTCTGAGTCTGGGCTCGGCCAGTCATTTGTCGGACGCCGGTCGATATAGAAACCGGGACCGTGTACTACTACTACGCCGCGAAATACCTTGGATGTCTTCCATCGGGATCCGCTGCCATGCCGTCGGCAGGGTCACTGGCACCGTGCGAACAAAATAACGATTCTCGTTAATGGTCCACCAGGGACGGGTCGGTGGGTCACGCCCATCAGTGATCCAATTGTCCGGCATATTCTGGCAAGTCGTTCCGAAATGTGTTTGAACGCGGCAACGTGGGCTGGTAGTGTTCTCCCATCGCCCAGGCATTCGCGTCATCTAAATCCGGAATCCGGTTACACCAGGGCAACTCATGATGGCTAGCCTTACACCGCAAGCAACTTTTACCTCGGCGATCGGGGTTACGGTTTTGATTTGCCATTCCGTAATATGGGGGGTTATGTCACTCGGTGTTGGTGTTTCTGATTGTTTATTGGACTAACCTTCGATTATTCGTTTTGTTTGGATTAAACTCTTGCGTAATGATGATGTAATTTATCAGCGCCGAGATACAGTTTGAGTACGCGACCCAACGGCCATTGCACTGGTAGGTAGTTTTCTTTTCAAATCAATACCAGATCGGCGACGGCTATATTTTGGTTTTTGATATTCCATTTGAGACGTAGTTGCAACGTTGGTAAATATTCGGAGCTCCATCGATTCCAAAATTTTAAATGTGTTCCCACCGAAACAACTTATTATCAGCGGTTTCGAGGAGATTGGGTTTTGGCACGGCGTTCATTTCGTTGAAAATTAAAAAGTGCGCTGGGGTCTACGCCCTCAGATCATTTGGATCATTCTCTGGCAGAGACTCAGTTATACAATTTTTGTCTCGCTCTCTCCCATCGTCTCCGCGGCCAAAAATTTCGAAAAATGAAACGTACACTAATGCTAGTCCTCAGGCTTCCGAGAGTGACGCAAGGTGATCAATTCCCTGAGGGGGTAATCCAGATCATCATGCCGAGCGCCTCAAAATTCAAAAATTGGCACTTCAAATTCCGATTGAGAATTTGATTTCGATTATGCGAGCCTTGTCACAGCGATGGCTGACCGTTGCATGTGAGTGCATTCACATTTCTTCTCAAATATTTTTTCTGCTTTCGTGGTGCCCGTAGCCTTCTAGATGATTCTCGTTCAAACGAAAATTTTCGAAAAAAACGGTTTCGAGAAATTCCCATGGGTTGCTTTACCGGATTTACCGGCGCCCACCGTAGCTTGGGGCGCAGTCTACACGTATGCAGCACGTATGAGTGTTGGATGCAACTCATAAATCCAATGCTCAAAATTTGAGCCTCAAATCGTTTTTTTCAAACATTTGCTTGAGAGGAGAATATTCATATGTACATAAATACTGCGGACGTCGACGCCCTTGTCGTCACGATTCCTTCTGGATGTTTATGCCAAAAATTTAATCAGATAATGGGAAATTGTGTAAGTGAGATAGGTGTGCCTCATTAAAAACCTGATATCACTCGAAAATCTCTAAAATTCGAAAAAGCAAGAGATGAAATCTAATTTGAAAGCGGACATGCCTCGACGTGCCATGATCTGCGAATGTCGTGTGAAATCGAACTGCTCATTGAAATTGATGCCCAGATTTTTCAACCCGTGCAATGGTGTCCGCTCCACAGCGAAGTAACCGGGCATTGGCAAAGCTCAAAGAACTTCGTGTTAAGTGCTGGGGGCACTAACTCAACCAAAGAAATTTCTACTAAGTATTGAAGACACTTAGTAATAATAATAGTTTTATTTAGGTATTTCCCATAATTCCAATTTACATGTTTATTTTTAAATTTTCCAACATTTGATTCATTTTTTAATTCCGTAGAGAATTTTTTGTAAAGTTTTTTTTTCATATTTTTTTTATTTTTTCCCCCGTTTTGTCACAAAACTAAAAGCTGAAAACTTTTGCTCATAGTTGCGACAAGTACGTGCCTTTTTACCAATAAGTACCAGTACCAACAATTGCACCAGTACCAGTACCAGTACGTACTGGTACTGGTACTTATGGACTGGTACTTGTGTACTTGTACTGGTACTGGTACTTACTTCAGTGCTTAAGTACGAAGTCAATTCAAATTTTATTTTAATATCGGTTGCTATTTCATTAACGAAGTCATTTTTATTCATAAAATTGAACATCGAACATATCGCATTTGAATTTCGTTATTGTTTTTTCAAGAGCATCAAGTTTTCGATAACGCGGCCGCTCAAGCGACGCCGTTTTTTTCAAAGAATGTCGTTTGAGCGCATTTATCGTGTCGCCGTTCCGATCAACAATTTGGAAAAAAAATCCCCACGCACGATGAGAGGCAACGACGATTGCGTTTCACATGCATCTGAATGCGCTCCATTAGCACCCGAATCAATTTCGACACCGATATTAGTTTCGATTTCATGGTCACTCGCAATCATGACCTTTTTCGATATTGTTTTCTTTTTTTTGTTGATGGACTGTGACCGCTCAATGCGCACGGAAAAAAACGGATAACCCAAAAATGATAAATGACACCGGCTCAGCATCTCTATGCGAAAAAGAATGATGGAGTGTGTGCGCCCAGCGCTGTGAGTGCTCTCTCCTTTGTGGTGAATATAGATCAAAAAAGGGTGAGTTCAGATTTTGCGAACGCCAGTGCGCGATTTTTGAAAATTCAATTGTCAATTGTAAATTGTAATTGTAAATACCAGTATTCGGATTTCTTCCAGAAAGTAAGTACCAGTACGTACTGGTACTGGACTTGTCCTGGTACTGGTACTTATCAAGTACCAGTACATGTACTTGTCGCAACTATGCTTTTGCTACAGTGGACCGATTCTGATGATCTTGGGCTCTATCGACGCGTATTGTTAGGAATTTCATGAAAATGTAGGGTAAGGTTTTGACACACAAACGCACGTAAAAAATAATATTTAATTTTTTTCATGGAATTTATGTAAACATTTCGCTGCTCGCAAGGAAATGGACCGCACTTGGAAATGTACACAATCCATTGTGAAATGAAATTAATATTTTTTTAATTTTTTAGTGTTTTTTCAACAACAGGCATCGATCAAGTTGTTTGGAGCAAAGGTTTATAGTTCTCGGAATTGATTCTGTTATTAACGACGTTGTAAATTATTCATTTCATAATCATCTGAAACTGAAACTGAAAGAATTTGCTTTCCAAATTTTATTGTTTTGAATATCAAAAACGCACGTCCACAATATGAAATCGTATTTCGACAGCCTTTTTGTTCAGCCAGCAATGTAGCAGCTACAAATAATTATCATAATTTTTTTATTTATTTTGTTGGCTGTAATTGGAGAGCTGACCAGAAAAAGGGCGACTGAGGCATTGATAATGGGAAAAAGTTGAGATGAAAAAATGAAAAACATGTGGACCCTCTCATGCTGTGAAGTGTGCATGTTTCATCGCCAGTGTTGCAAGCCAAGTGCCAAGGCGCAATCGCTGGTGTCGTTTTACAGAAATGTTTTGAAATTTGTTGTTCTGTTCTGACTGACCCACAGACAGATTTGTGCATAGATGCTTGGAGTGGCATTCGTTTCGAAATATATTCATACCGCACAGTCATAGCAATAACACACTGCTATGATGAAAACCGAATAATTGCTGTGTTTGTTTTGGGCCCAAGTGGATGTGAATGAGTTTAGATAAGTCAAGCGTTGGACTGAGTGAAGGCTTATTCAATTTCTTAGAAGCCTTTTTCAAATTCCAATGCACTCATTCAAAGCAAACCCATCTGCAGGTAGTCCAATCCCTTTGTTCATTCATTGCTTGCCGATGATTATAAGACTTTTCTTTCATTTTCCTTTCACATGCATGTTTGGTTGCATTCAATTTGTTTGTGAATGGTTTTCAGACCGAAGTCTATGAAGCGAATTGCAATGTTGTTTGTTGACTTGTCCTCATGGTTTCTGAGGCGATCTCTCGTCAAATTTGAGATTTGAGTATATGATCTCTTAAATTTATTTACCTTTTACCTGATTTTTACTTACCTCGAAATGCATGCTCTAAAAAATGCTCTTCAAAATATCAATGAAAAATTTGCCGAGAGAATTCATTTTCAGGTAACTTTTATTTCCAACAAATTTTAATTTTAATTTTTTTTTTATATATTTTTAAATTTTTTTTTTTTTAATTTTTTTTTTTTTTTAATTTTAGTTTTGATTAAAATCGATTTCTACCGATTGGCCTCCTGGATCCTGGAAACGAAGTATAGAATTTTTTGAACAAGAGTTTGCTTGCGCGAGTCCAACAAGCAAGGACAGTGATAGCCACATGAGATGATTCATCAAAATGGGCTCAAAAGAATTAATTTTTTTTTTTAGTTCTCGATCATTTCTTTCATTTATTACTTAAATACTAGGCACGGGAGCGTCCGTTTCAGTTCTGGTTTCATTAAAATAGAGCTCATCGGATACTTGCTTTTACGCACTTTAAGCTAATCGCTCGATGAGATAAGAGCTAACTCGAATTGATAACACATAATCATAAGCGTTCCAAACGAAAGTTACAATTAAAAAAAATTAAAATTTAAACTAGAATGATACAACACAGGTTGTTGGGATTATCTTATCGGTGCCGTTATTATGATTAAAACATTGATATGAACGCATGTGATTAATTCTGGGTGAACATCATTCAATTGGCTGAATTCGGGGTGATTGGCAGTCTTCCTCATGCGCTTGAAGGTCCTGAAAATGAGGCGCATTTTGTGGGTGAAAATTCAAACTTTGAATGAAGGGTATGACAAAGGAACTCACCTTCTGGATGCAATCGTCACTACAATAGGAATATATTTCACATGATTTGCACCAAAAGATCGCATCCTTGCGGCACGTGAAACACTTAAATTTTCTCTGGAAAATGATTTTCGATTCGGTTTTAGGGCCGACTCTCGTTCGAAGTTAGTAAAGACCTTACCTGAACTGACTTGCTCCAGTCACTGTCGGGGATCTCCTTCAACTCTTTTATTTTCATGGAAAAACTGGAAGCGGCAGTTGGCGTCGCATAGTCATTGGTTTCGGACACGAAAATGACGCTGTTTGAATCTGATTCGAGTTGGCTCTGCCAGGCATCTAGAAGCTGACTGGGATTTCCGTTCTCCTCGAATTCGCCGTCGTTTACGATTTCTAGGTCCGGGGATGAGGACCTTGATGAGCCTCGCGTTGGGGAGGGTGATGGGAACCAGTAGTAATTCCCAGTTTCCTCGAACTCGCAAGCGTCTGCCGTTGAGACCAGAAATTGTTGGGTTGAGCTCAGATCGACTTCTTCTTTTTTTATTGAAAGATCTTCATCGGAATCTTGATTCAGACTTTCTTCATCGAGACAATTTTCCGTTTCGTTTTGAGGTTCATTCATAGCGTCGGTTTGTTCTGGTGTTTTGTCTGGAGTGGGTGGCAACAGTGGTGGTGAAGGTGGTAAAGGTGGTAAAGGTGATGGAGGTGTTGATGTTGTTGCAGGTAAAGGAGGGGATCTCGGAACGCCTGACACCAGACTAACGATAACGGTTGGAGTGGCAGCTTCTCGTGTAACGTCGAGTTCCTCGTCCATTGAGTCCAACGAGGGAAGGCTAGGCAATTCTAGCGAAGGACGTTCTTGTTCTTGAGGCTCTGCAGCTTTGGTAGCAGCTCCCGATGGCGAGGGCATCAGAGGAGAGGTCTGAGCCGGAGCTATTTCGTGCTCATTTTCACATTTCAGTGAAGGCTGCTCGCAAGCTGGAGGTTTCAACACTGGCTCAATGGGTGCAGTAGAATGCACTGATGGAGTGTCTTGTCTCGGAGAGATGTTTGCGGTATGCGACTCTCCTGAATTTCTTTCGTTCATGTTGATGCACTCCACTGAAGAAATCGTGCCTTGCGCGGACATCACTATATTGATCAGCGGTCGGGTGTCCTGAGGAGCTCTTGGCACTTCGTTCGGAAGCTGTTTCGGCTGAATTTGTATCACATTTTTAAATTCAGGTGATACATTTCGTTCCACAGTGTTCGCAATTTGGAGATTTTTGGGAGTCAGAACTTTTTTCAATTTGAATAATTTCGGAGGCATCGATGATCCCATTGGAACTGAGGTCGGCGTCAATGATTCGATTGGAATCGGGGTCTGCGTCGATGATTCCATTGGAATCGAAGTCGGCGTCGATGATTCCATTGGAATTGGGGTATGCGTCGATGATTCCATTGGAATCGAGGTCAGCGTCGATGATTCCATTGGAATCGAAGTCGGCGTCGATGATTCCATTGGAATTGAGGTCGATGTCACTTTTGGAACATTCCAAACTTGGTGATGGATAGTTGGCACATTTTTGGGTTGCTGGAACAAGCTGTTTAGAGTTGGATTACCGCCTTGATTGGCAGCTACAATGTCACTTGTATTTCCACTGGTTTGCGGAGGTAGAGATTGCCCCAGCGATAAGGTGATCGGGCTCGAAGGCATAGTTGTGAGCATCGTCAAGGTCTGTGGCATCGAATCATTTACCGGTGCATTCACCGGTGTGTTCACAAAGGTAACTAGGAATGCCGGAGAGGGTTGACTCGGAATGATATTAGGTGCAATGATTGGGGCAAGTGTCGGTGACGCTTCTGATGTCAAAATGGCATTGTTCGGTACCAGCTGTTCGGGATTAATGGCTCGAAGTTCATTTCCTCGGGCCATGACCAAGTGAAAGTTTTGCCATCTCGGTTGCGATGTCTGCTGATGAACGGGTGGGTGTTGCATTGCATAGGCAACCCTTTGATCTACTGGTTGGCCATGGTTCGGTTTTGGCAAAATGTGCGCTGGTTTTAGCTCATCGTATTGAATGAACTGCGGTTGATTTGTGTCTTGAGTCGCTTGTTGAGATTCATTTTGAATAAAAGGTTGACTCGTACGTTGATTGGCTTGAGGCTCATATTGATTCGTAAACTGATTTGAGTATTGCATGGGCTTTTGATTCGCAAGATGATTTGCAAGCTGACCTGTTTGTGGCGGAACTTCAACGCGCATATGCTGATTCTGATTCTGAACCCAGCCGGCTTCCATCCCAGATTGATTGTTTTCAGGTGGAGCTGGAATTCGAGGCATCTCACTCGGTTTGATCACATGACCCACTTTGCGCGTCAACTGACTGAGACAATTGATCGCGTTATTGGCCTGGTTCTGATTAATTTGATTTGAATGCGATCTGTGGCCGTGTGCGATCGGTTGAAGAGGAAGCCCAACAACTTGACGATTGTCATTTCTCGGTTCCTCTCTTGTGACCAAATTAATCGCCGATTCCTGCGTAGACCGCAGATAAGATGCTGTAGGCGGCATATGCTTCCTAAAACTAAAAATCAGATCAAACTCAACTCGATCTAATTTCGGATATCCTTCCGCCTTCAAAGCGGTGCTTGCCGAAGCAAAATATTTATTCAAGAAATCGGGCTCATCTTGAACGACCATCAAAATTCTTCGGGCTTCGTCTTTCAAAATTTGTCTATAGTTCGCGAAAAACTGATCGAAGCACTTTTTCAGCGGCGAATGGCGAATGAAGTCCCAGTGACGGTCGTGCAAGTGGACGGCCCACGACAGAAGGCCAAGACGCTTGCTGAATTCATGCAAGATTTTAGAGCGTTCTTGAACCGTCATTTGATTTTCGAATGGTCGAAATAACTTTGGCCCGGCGCAACTTTCACTTTGCAACGAATCCGATGGACGCTTTCGAGGCATATTGTATCGTTTATTGTATTTCCAAAGTATTTTTTCAGCGTCACAATTCACTTCATTCTGAAAAAGAAAATTTGACAGTTCAGCACACTGCAGCAAACAAGTAACCGATTGGACAAGTTGTAACCAAACACTCGCGCGAAACAAAAAAAAAAAATCGCAGAAAAATCAAAATCACCAATCCGACTTTTTTCTGTCGATTTGATTTCGAAATAATAAGCAAAATTTTATTGCGCAAAATGAACAATGCTGCTTACTTTGCATAGAATTTAATCTGATAAACGATCGCCTCTTTTTGTCGTCGCTACTCAGGTCTGCGAGCCGAATTTATTCAAACTGCACTGCTGAAGAAAGACTTACACAGCAACAGCAATAAAAACAACAACAACAACAACAAAAGAACAGTAAAAGAATCACAGAAATGTAAAAAAGAAAAAGATTTTGCTTTTCCAAAATGACAGAGACCGGTCAAGCGGTAAAATCGACTCGTCTGTTGCGGCTTCGACTTGATACTGCCTCGTTCGCTCGTTTGGGTTACTGTGAGAGCGATTCGAGTTGCGCATGTGAGAGTCTCACAGTGGGACCGTTGCGTTTGCATGCATTGGGCTGGTGTTCTCTTTCGCACAAAGCGTACGTCTGACTTAACTCGCAACGAAGTGCTGTGGAGTGGGCGAGCAAAAGAGATAAAAAAAGGTATCATCAAAGCAGCGCCGCCGAACGTCGAAGTGCAATAAAAACTATTTGTTTTCGTAGTCGATCATGTTCGGGCATGAATTTATATGATTCACCCCACGAATGAGATGCGTCCCATAAATGAAACCCTCAAGATTTCTGTTTAATTTAACAATAAATTTTACTACAAATACGCACATTTAACAAAAATAGCTTATCAACATTGCCTTTGGCCAATGAATTTATAATTGGGGTCAATTTGCAGTGGATTCCATGTCTGATCACTGGTTCTTTCAACAATTTCGCCGCTTCAGCCAATCTTCGTCGACGCACCGCAAATGCTTGCAAGTTTTGTCCTGCGATCCAAAAGAAAGGGAAACGAAGATTTGAAATTATTCATTCAAATGACTTCCAACTGATTGTGATGACTTACCATGTCCAAGCAGCGCTTGCTGCAGTAGACCGCCTCGCACTGCAAACAAATGCCCGTCGACCGTATTTGACATCGAAAGCATTTCCAGCCCTGCGAATAAAAAATTGTGTCATTCATCGGAGATTAAATGGGAATAGCCACGATGGAACTTACGGCGAAGTCGATGTAGCGTGTTTCCTCATCAGTGATGTTTTGATCGTCTCCGTCCTCACCATCTGACAATTCGATTATTTCCTCCTCAAAGATCTTAGGTTCGATTCCAAATTCCTCCTCCATTGAGCTTGTGAATTGCTCCTCATCCGAATCTACATCTTCATAGGCAGCAATTTCTGGAGTATCAGTCGCTAACAAATCAAGTTCAGAATCATCTGTGGTCGCGCTTGACTCGTCAATCATATTTTGGTCGTCGGCATCCATCTGTTCACCGTCTGTGATTTCAAGCAAATCAGTAATCGGCGACAGAGGCATTTCCGCACTGGAATTTCGAATTTCCTTGAGAATTTCGTCGACACTCGAACTCAATACCGATTCGTCTTCGTTTTCTTCCTCGTCATTTCCTCCTTCAGGTGATTTGGTACTCTCTTCAGCTTCATAGCTGCCGTTGATGTATTCTTCAACAATGGAGTTGCCAACGTCATCGTCATCATAAATGTAACCGTCGCGGTTGATCCCCTTTTTGTCGCGCTGAACTTTTCGTTTTCGAGCAATTTCGTCAATGAAATGCCTGCCCAGAGAAGGTCCGTCCGACGATTGCGATGTTTCACTCACTTTTTCACGTCCATCGTCCTCTCTGCTCGACAAATCCACTTCATCATCGCAAATCATAAGCCGAAACTGCATTGAGTCCTGTGAATCTGCGGCTCCTGATTCGGAGGTTGGTTCTGGTAAAAGTTCTGGGACACTCACGACAACCTCATCTCTTTGGCCAATGCTGCATTTTTGAGGCGAATAAACGATTTTCATTGCAGCGGTATTGCCCGTGATGTCGCTTGCTGAACTGATTGCCGTTACGTTCGTGGGATGAAACTGTGCCGGTGAGGATGAGCGATCAGTTGCGGCGTTATTTTGCGTTGTCTCTTTGGATTGATGCTCAGCCGTTGGTGAATTCAACAGTTCCGCTGACTCTACAACTGAGTGCGGTTCGTTCGGAGTCGTCGAGATGGGAACTGATGCACTTCCACTCGTTGTCGCCAATGACTGTTCATGTTTCATCCTGTCAGCCTTTGCGATTTTGTGGGGATTCATTCCAGTGGTTATTTTCGTTCGGAATTTCTTCGGTGGATACGTTTTCGCCACGACCGTCGCGTCGTTTGCTTCGATTGGTGGTGTCATCGGCGGCGAGAGCATTGCGGCTGGCGCGCGGGCTTGCTCGAAATTCATCTGGTTCAGTGGTTGCGTGGAAGGTGGCGGCATTTGGGAATCGATACACCCGGGTGGATTAACGGGCATTTCCGGACGTGTTTCCGAAGCGACGAACGACTGCTCAACTTGATAACCTATCGTTTGACGAAAATGTTGTTCCGCTTCGAAATAAGCCTTGCTGATGACATCCTCGACAATTCTTGCTTTTCGATTGATTAGTGGGATCGAGAATAGGTTGCAAAAACTATCCGCCTGCTGATATATCGACAATACCAAGTGCTCTTGACCGATCACCGACAACACCCGAATGTTACGTATCATGTATTGAACATTTTTTCTCGCAAAGGTTAAGATCATGCTTTTCGTTGAATTGAACTCGACATCGCTCTCCTTTTTGATTTTCCGGAACAACTTCCTCAGTTTGATCACTGCTTCAAAGACCACAACAAATTCGATGAAGGTCATAAATCTTGGATCTGCCAAAATCTCACTGACTATTTGCCTGTCAAACTCCTCGGTCGGCCACTGTCTCACTCCGTCCACTGGATTTTCAATTTTCCTTTTTTTATTATTGAAACCGTCCATTTTGGCTAATTCGTATTTTTCACACACAAAACTGTTATTATTTTATTAACCACACGAGACAATTATGACGAACACACCGCAAGAACAAATAAACAAACACCGTTGTGCTGACTGACGCTGAAACCATGACCGTCGTGCTGTAGAATTGAATCTGTACTGAGATGGGGTATTGATGAGTATACTACCGATGCATGCACACAGACTCTCGAGCACAACACACGCACCACACTCACAGATTCAAAATTATGAAAATGACGTGGCCCAATGACCGATGCTCGAATCTTGCCCGTTGTGTTGGTGAAGTTCACAACAGCGAGCGAGCCGTCGAGTGAATGCGATTTTCCTGTGACCGAGTACTTCACTTACGTTTTCGCTCGTGCGTTTTATTGCAACGCAGAGGTCCAGTTAAATCGATTCGATTTTCAAACGATTCATCTGTTTCGATATTCTTATCAGAAAGCTATCCAATTCCAATCAATTGGTTTAAAAAACGTTTCTCTGAAATGGTCTCGGCGATGGAAGCTGCTTTGCGCGATGCAAATCCATTTTTTCCGTTGCATCGATCTATTGACTTCGACGACTTTCATTCGATGGGATGATGCTATTCCAGCAAATATGCATGTTTTTGAAGGCAATTTCCGGATTTCATTTCCATCAAAGTGGATGTTGCGTTAATTCGTACTTTAAAACCCCATACTTTAACGACATTTAAACGACGTTCAAACGACTGCCCAGCAACAGTTCCATTGGAATTACCTGACCGTTTAGATTATTGAATTGTTTCGCGTGCATTTCATCAGAAGCGGATATTTCGGGGCACTCAAGTGAAGGACGAACGGACCGTGGAGAATCGTCGCGCTGACGCATTGAATGCTCGCTGGCAGGGTAACAAATGGGCGATTGTTTTTTGTTGAGAGTAATGCAAGCACCTGAGGCAAATAACGCGAATTTTTTTGTTGCCGAAAGGATTAAAGTGAATTCGCTCCAATAATGTGCAATTTGCGTCCAGATTGCCACTCATACATCGGTTTCAGTTGACTCTTGCTCATGATGAATATTTCGTTCCAGTTAACGGGAAAAAGAATTACAAACAAACGCACATGATTTCGATATGTTGGTGATAAAATGACGTTTTGAATCCCATTTTGAATCCCATTTTTCACGAATAATTACCAAATATGATATAAAATATATTGTCAGAAAACCCCTATTTTCACTGAAGCTGAATAGAAGAAGAGGCCAATGCACAATCGACTCAAGTGGATATGGACGAGGCAAGCAGAGAACATGATTACGTAAACCATGATTCAAAACCGCTGGCCAAAAAACCAAAGTTTGGTTACCAAACGAAGTGTGACGAGGAGTGAGAAACGAACAACTACAGTTGAGAGAAGCGAAAACGCGACGAAGACAAGCAGAAGTGCGACGACGACGAACGTAGGATAATTGCAGCATGGACGGATTGTTTATGTTGAAATGGAATGAATTATCGATCAACGCAAGTATCAAAAATGGCGCAAGTGGAATGATCATAATGAAGGGGACCGATTGTTGACACTAACGGAGAACAATCGATCGTAAAAAGAGGAATCGCAACAACAAATCAATAGGCAAAAATCACAACAACGTTCGTAATGTTAAATGAAAAAAGAGTTTAATCAATAGTCCAACGGTAACGAACTTGTTTGAGAAAATTGTAACAGAAATAAGTGAGTTGTTTTCTCATCAAAGCAAAAGAGAAATTGATGTTGACTAGTGGTTGCTCCTCTCAAGCGGTTAACTCTGACAAAGGTACTTACCACATGTGTGTGGCTTGTGTGTCTTACGAAGCGTAATATTTTACACACACATGCTGTATGTAACAGTCTTCATGCCGGATATCATGCGTTGTTTTCTATGTTTCATAACAGCCACGTACGACAGAACCAATGTAGCCCTTCTGACGCCAGCTTTCAATTTTTGATACGTTTTGTGAATTTATAAATTGATTGACGATCTTAATTTTTTTTCTTCGAATGTTCAAAACTCTATGCTAAATCGGTGTCCTAATCAATCGCCTTTACGACTTCCTCAACAACAAAAACTGGTTGCTGTTCCTCAACTCATTTTTAGGAAACATTACAAGCCTTTGCAATATCACGTATAAAATCTTCTCCAGAAATGGCAACAATTGGCCAAGCAAGAACGAATGAATGAACAGAATGCATTCTGCAACGAAAATGGGGATTGTAATGGCGATTGATTTATTACGAAATATTTATTTCGTTGGTTGTGTCGACGGTACTTTTCAATATTTTAAATATGTTCGGCAATTTCCAAATGAAAAGACTCGGTTGGTTAAACTCGAACGGTATTTCGAGAAACAGCCAAACCAATGCAAAGAGCTCAGCTCCATGAGTCATGGCGTTCATTTCATTTTGATTCACAATTGATCAAGATGGTTCCATAGAATGAAAGAATGTGAGATAATGCTCCGCCTCGCCTCTCGATTTGATGCGCTGTGCTCTCTACGCGCTTACAATACATTCCGGTTGTCAGTCGCATCGCGTACGTTTCGCTCTGCTGCGTAGAGTCAACATGTGCCGTTGAAAAATAGGTAAGGCGGAGCCATTTTCGTAGTCAATTGGTTGATAGGAGAGTGTGGCCAAATGACTTTGTATGCTGCGATCATTTGAGTTTGGCTCGAATTGATCCGGGCTATCGAACGTGAAGCATCTTTATTGCGAGCTGAGGCCGACCGGCCGCTATGCAGGCTGGTATTTAGTGAATGGCAAAAGATTTTGATGTTACGGCGAACAAAGACTATTTCACACTCTTGAAATAATTTGAACGAAGGCGGAGGAGTACCTGCAAGTTGCACATGATCCGATGCGGCTCGTCATATTCAGCGGGAAGAAGGTACTGTTCATCGATGAGACATTGTCTTCACTTAGGCTCCTGAAGAGCGCTGACGCCGACAGTCGTTTATGGTTGACCATCCTTTTTATTACTTTGTTGCACCTCTGGGCAATCGACCCTAATTATTCTTCACTTCCACGTCCTCCATAACAGACAGACGGAGAGGAAACGGAATTTACGCCTCTCCACGCACTGAAGCTGTGAGAACGGTCGACCAATTGACCAAACAAAAGGTTCGTCCGATACAGAAGAACGGCATTATCGTTCGCGACAATTGTTATGAATTTTTCGAATGCGGTGATATTTTATCGTGGACGTCGTTGACGAACGGCCATCGCTAATAAATTTCGAGCTAATGAATTCGGAAAAGTGTTAACGTAAATACTTGTTCTAAAAGAGAGGAATTTGTGTGCATGCCATTTTGAATTTCCCACAAACACATTGGAGACTTCCTCAACCTTATGTGGCAACTCCCTTTGTTAGAGTTTGAAAAGATCAATCAACAATCGACATTTATTTGAAA
The DNA here is from genome assembly GCA_027564135.1 of Lestremia cinerea. Lineage (NCBI taxonomy): Eukaryota > Metazoa > Arthropoda > Insecta > Diptera > Cecidomyiidae > Lestremia > Lestremia cinerea. The sequence goes on from JANSTV010005563.1 coordinate 17,341, forward strand.
CAACAAATCGGCCGTCCGTTGACTTGAGTTTTTTTATTTTAGCATTATTCGTCTTCGGCTTTTAGCATTGCGAACGTTGTTGTATTTCCGTGAGTGCATTTACTGTGTTTATTAGCTTATGCCAAATCATATTGCACGCATTGACGTTGAATACCACTTCGACAAATGTGATGATTCCTATTGGCCGGCCGGGCCACTTGATTGAGGTTTGTGCATTGCCCGTCGAAGTCAAAGAATCTTACTATTTTATGAGCTGAGAGATGAGAACGATGGCTATTTGCTTGCTTAGAATGTGACTTTATTTTTTTTAAATTTAAAAAGTCGTCACAGTCTAAGCAAACAAATAGCCATCGTTTTCATCTCTCAGCTCATGAAATAGCAAGGTTTTTTTTTTCTTTGACGGGCAATCACATCGATCCGCTTCGATCAGTACGAGTCGACACGAATTTGATGCTACAAGCGGCGTTTCCACTGTTAAGTGGAAGTTAGGATTTACGAGAGGACTGATCGCAACGATGCATAAACGAAACGACAAATGCTGGTTCATCACAGAACGCATGACTAAGACGGGCACAAAAGAACAACTCAAAATGCACACTTGATCACTTTGCGCAACCAATATAAAGCCGCCATTCAATACAATACATTCATCTCAGTCCAGTCAGTTGCTTCGACGTCTTCGCATCGAAGAGAATTTGGATATTTTTTTGCCCGCTGTTTTTTCTTTGTGAGTGAAATAATTTTTTTGTTTTTTGTTGTTTTTTTTTTGTTCAATTTCTGTTCGATGTTGTTTGTAATTGTAATTGTAAAAAACGTTTGTGATTGTTTTGTTTTTTCTTGTTGTGAATTCAGTCGATATTTCGGTCTGAGACCTTCATCAGGACGACAAATAAACGCGCGTTAGAGCTTGGTAATAATCTATGAATTGGACATTACCTTTTTGAATCGAGAAACAATTAATTATTTTGGAATGTTGGAAACGTTGCTTTTTCCGGGAGCAATCAAATTTCGTGATCACATTGTTGTGATGTTTTCTTGGTTCTGATTCTGAAAACATCACAACAATGTTTCTCGATTCAAAAAGGTAATGTCCAATTCATAGATTATTACCAAGCTCTAACGCGCGTTTATTTGTCGTCCTGATGAAGGTCTCAGACCGAAATATCGACTGAATTCACAACAAGAAAAAACAAAACAATCACAAACGTTTTTTACAATTTGGCAAAACAACATCGAACAGAAATAATTTTTGTTATTTGTGATGATAGATGTGGATGGCTGTGGCTTGGTTTTTTTTGGATTTTTTTGCTTTCGTTTTGAAAAGAAAATTGCGTTTTGTTTTTTACTTTTAGTTTTTTTTTGTGGCTTGTCTTTTGGTTTTGATTAGAAAATGTATGATAATGATATTGATTCATGAGCTGCTGCGACTCACACAGCACAGCATAGTACGGCGCTGCGCATGTGCACGCATGATATAAACATGTTCGCTGAGCCGCTTGCACATAGCAAGGCATTTCAATGGCTCTATTTGTTTTTGTTTAATCTTTGCGCCTTTTTTTATGGCCATTTGCATCACATTTAATTTATTTATTTTTCATTTAAATTAATTGTTGTAATTATTAAATTTTAAAACCAAATCATTGACCGAGCGACCACCAAATCAATATATTTTGATTTGGTTTTACTCCAGAACACACCAAATCAATCCGTTGATTAACTCGGAAGCAAATCAGCGCAACGTTCAAATCAAGCAAACGAGCTAATCAAATCAAAAACATGAACACACGGGCATAACTCATTAGCATTATGACCGGCGTGCACAACTTCCGAACACATTTTTGAACCATTCCAATGGCGTCCATCATTTCGTCATTCATTTCAAATTGCAATAACGGTTGCAATGCTATATGAAAAAAATTGCAACGGATTTCTGCCAGCAGAATTGTGCGACAAAGGGACAAATGACACGATTTCCATGCGCTTGTTGCACGAGGTGTGGTAACTCCGTTTATCAGAGTTAACCGTTGAGCAGAATAATCACTAGGCAACTTTTATTCCTCACTTTGCCCTTTTATTTGATAAGAAAACACTCTGACTTATTTCTATTACAATTTTCAGCTTAGTTCGTACCGTTAGACTATTGATTAAACTCGAATCTTCTTTGCCAAACTTGCTCTATTTATACCGAATTTTCAGACCATCTTTGGCATGACTTTTTTCTTTTAGCATTGCAAACGTTGTTGTAATTCTTGTGTCAACAAGTAGTAGAACTAGCACTTCGCCATAAAAAGGTCGAAGGGATTAAATTACATGGGTCTAAAAAAAAAAGAAAAAAAAAAGGAGGTGTGATGATTTTTGATGGATTGATTAAATGGAAAATGATAAAAAGGTGGGTGATCCCAAACAGGATAAAACATGTACACATGCGATCGGCAGGCGCTGTGGTGACGCTGGTGTTTGGATTGATCGAATTGATCGAAATGTTATTTGGTTAAGTAATTGATACTTGTTGTATCGATGAATGCGTTCGCGAGACGAGGGATGTGTGGGATGCGTAGTAAATTGCGAAGGACCAGAAGGATGAGAAGGAAGAGAAAGAGAAAGAAAAGAAAGTCGATGTGTATGAATGGCTAAAGTGAAGTTAATTAAAAATATGTTTGAGTTGTCATGTTTGATTGACCGATTGGTATTATAAGGAATTATATAGCTTTGTGAGTTGGGTCATGTTGGCGATTCGATGGTTGCGTGGTCAAGTTGATAAAATTTGGTTTAGAGGATTATGTGCATGGGTTGATGCAAAATGCTCAAGACGGTGTACGAACCGATCGAGATTCATCCGCCAAATTGGCAATATCCAATGCGTCTCAGACTGTTGTTTACATAACGGTGCACATTCCCAGGGGTGTAGTGTATTAAATGCTGGAACAGTATGGATGCATACCATACATTCCTGTCAATTCTTTGTTTATTTTGATTTCAAGATTTATTGATCTGTCGATCGTAAATCTTATTCCACGCATCGTCTTCGTCGCACGTGGTTTTTTGGTTTGTTGTCATCATGCGTTGCCGGCTTAGTCGTTGGTTCTGTGCGATCGCAACCCATTCTTGCCGCGTAAGTGTTTCAGTTTGTGCTGATGCGTAAGCCACTCATGCTTGTCTTCGTCGTGCGTTCTGTGATGCGTAAGCACTTGTTGTTTTGTTTATGCTTCCATTCACTTAGTATTCTTAGTTGGATGTGACTTTTCGGACTGGCTTCGGCTGACGGACTTATCAAAGCCGAATTTGCCACGTCTATTGCCAATCTGGTTCGAGTCGATACAATGACAAATAACTAACCAACTAACTGATTTGCGATTTTTTTCGACGAAAGTACTATGAATTCCCATGTTTCGAATGGTCTCCGCTGAGTTGGCCTTTTTGTTTTCGCCGCAAACATAAACATTAAATGTAAAATTTGTCAATTCAGCGCGAACAGCCGAGCCGATCGCTTGAAAGCTATGTTTGTTTATTCAGCCATAACGCTGCATTTCGGTTGGTCGCCCCACCACTCAATGATTTACGGAAATAATTTTTTATTTTTTACAAAAATTCGTGACGAAATTCTCAGAAGTCAACAAATTAGGATTTGAATTGGAACTCGATGCCAGAAAGCACTCGATCAAATTTACGATGCCAGTTTTCTCGGCGTCGTGGATGCGAAAAGAGCACGCACTGGTGAAATCGGGAAAAAGTTTGAATGAGAACCCATCATTAGTCATATTCGATAATTTTGTTTTTTTAATTTATTTTCATAGCTCTCATGGCTCCGCTGCGCAAGGCTAACCACCACAAGCTACTCCAGTATGCTCTGAACAAATCTGTTAAGCAAAAATTCAGGAATATTTTGAAGCAACCGACAGCCAATTTGCATATCGTCAAAGAAAAATGGAACCAGGTGCCGAACGGCTACAATTGCTCTATGAAGCTCATTAGAAAACCGTTATCTAAAAATTATGAATTCGTGGCAGTGGCCAAAACAAAAGAGGAGGCAGGAGAGCTTGCCGCTAAGAAGGCTCTGATGAAGTTTTATACGAGCTGCGAAATCGAGTGGCCGGGGAATCTTTCCTCATATCGTCTCGATGAAGAGAACGCGGATCGATTTGAACGGTTTGTTTATTCGAATGATTGACTAACGATTGCGGTTCTTTTATCGAAATTTTCCTTCGTTCGCAGCTTGGTGTTTGACAAGTATTACAAAGTCATGGAGAAAGAGCCCGATTACCAGTCGTTCAAAGTGCTCGCTGGAATTGTGATGACCTCAAGCGGAATGAACGATGCCAAAGTTGTCGCGGTGGCCACTGGCACGAAGTTTTTCCCGGATAAGACGGTTGACGACGGTGGAAAGCGTCTTCATGACATGCACGCTGAGGTGTTGGCCCGGCGGAGCTTCGTTCGCTTTTTGTGCGGCGAAATGCTGGCAATGCACCACAATCGGCCATCGATATTTCACATGGTTGCCAGCCGAATCGAGCTCAAGACTTTCGTTCGCTTCCATTTATACGTGAATACGCTGCCTTGCGGTGAGCCCCGCATCTGCTCCTTTGGAGGATGGAAACAGATCGATCCGGAGTGAGTTGTCGTCGTAATTATTTCGAAGCAACGATTAAATTGTTATTTTTTTCTTGAAAATTCTAGAGTCAGAAAAGGAACGTTGAGGCGTAAAGAAGACGGAAGCACACAGCATATCGTTGAAGGCGTAAGTTAATGTTTTCGAGTTCAGAGATTAATTGACTGATTGCAATCCTCTTTAAGAACGAACGTTCTTCATCAATGTGTTGTTCGGACAAAATTGCCAAATGGAACGTGCTCGGCTTGCAAGGCGCTCAGCTGAGCAAGGTGATCAAACCGATTTACTTGGATTCAATTGTGTTCGGCAGTTCGCTCAAGCCGGCTGACGTCCATCACAGTATCTACGGACGTTTGGAAAGCACCAAATTCCCCTTACCGGATGGGTACCGACTCAACAAGCCGAAGTTTGGATCAACATCTTTGGTCGAGATCAGGAACAATGTCATATCAGGAGACTTCGGGACCAGCTGGTGTGAGGGGAACTTACCAGAGATTTTGAATTTAAAAACAGCTTTGACCAAGGAGGGAAATGAGTCCCGTCTTTCCAAGAGGTCAATCGGTGCATTGTGCCACAATGTTCTCGAGAAAGTCCCGAACAATAAGGAAAACAACATTGGCTACGAAGTGGGCAAGAAAAGCTTGTTCTCTTTTTTTCAGCAGGCGGGGCTTGGAACCTGGCCGCAAATTGCGATGCAATGACGGCAGTGCCTTTGAAATTGAACTTTTTTTAATATTCAAATTTAAGAAATGTTTTTTTGTGAGTCTAATGACATTTTTCGATCAAGCATAATAAAAACAATTCAAAATAATTAAAATTTATGTATTATTTCACTTTGTACGTTGCATTTCAGTGTTGACTTACCGAAATTAGCTCAATTGGCGATTCAACATTCTCTTTCAAAAATGTGCAGCCAATCACATCGCTGCGCGTCAGTCAAGCTCATTTCTGAATTCCTCATGGTCTCTCGAGATCGGCGTTTGCACCTGAAAACATCAACCGCAATCGACTTGCGTCAACCTGTTGAATGAATACAAAAACAACCATGAGAAAAGTTCCCGCCTCCAGAAGCAACTGGGCGTCTCCATTCAGTTGAAAGCTCGGAGCTCAATCGACGCGATCCACAGTCCACACGAAATGTGGAACGGATTTCGATTTGAATTTCAATAAGAATTCAACTCAATGAAACGATGAATGAACGAGGAGTAATTGAGGCCGACGGATTAGATTTCGATTCGGCCCAAAAATCGACAAGTCAACTCGATTCTGAACGTGAAATGTCACCGATGTGATTGGACCAGAGGTGGTCGCATTGAGAAACACGCTCTGCCAATTGATGCGAAAAATAGGCTTACCACTGAGTTAACAACTGTCATTGATGTCGTTTCGGGCACGTGTCGGTCGGTTTGTTTGTTTCGCTTTGTTTTGATGCGGCAAGTGATGTGTTTCTGGACGGGATGATGTTCGATTGGAATTGATTATCGCAGTGGAATATGTGCACAAATTGACAGACAGAGAGGAAAAGTTATTTTTGGAAAGATTCAGTTTTAATTTCGGCAAAGAAATTTTCAGAGAAAAATTCGTGCTGTGACTTTGTGTGCGGCGATTGATATTTTTGGATAAACAATTGTTGAATTTGAAACGAATTGAGAAAAGAGCAGTGGAGGGAAGGAATGAATGGAGAAATTTAGTGGAAGGCATGACGGACGATGAAAATGTGAACATGTGCGGCGAGAAAGCATTCAAGACGATTTCGTAAACGACCACACAAGCAACACATTTGGCGAACGAAGCCGATGCGTCCGACAGTCGCCGAAGAGCGAACAACCTGTTAGCACAAACCATGTGATATCCAACATCGGATGTGTTGTTTAATTTCCATCCGTTCGAGTGTTTATGCGAATCGCGTTCCCCATTCAAGCGCGCGCGAGCACCAACAAGCATTTTCCTTCCGAAAAATCGGAAATAAGTAGAACGCGTGCCATCCATACGGCCACTAAGTCATCCGAACGACAAACACTTTCCCACTGTGCGATCGCACACACAAGCACTCCCGGTCGCACACAATCGAACCAAGCGAATATACCCATCCAACGGTGTCGACCTTTCAACGCTTGCGTTGTCGCTGTCGGAAAATTCATAATTTCCTCGGAACGGATATTTTACACACATTCTGGCCAACAATTTTCGTAGTAAATATCAGACAGTCGACGAGCGAACGTGTAAGTTGTGGCTTCTTCGAATTTGCTTTATTTTCTGTTCGTTTTCGAAAATAACCGACGAAACGGCGTGCATCAACCAAGAGCAACGGCAACAGAGCACACAAGCAGTGACGACGACAAATCCAAAACGCTTGTTGAGCGACAACCAACATCCGCATTCGGCCAACAGTTTGAATCCGCAAGCATAAGACCGAATTCATTGTCTTTTTGTATCATTTCTGGCATCAACTCGACGTTGGGCTGTTTGCCTGTCAGCTCGTTCGAGCACCGTCTCATGAACGGAGAAATTAATTAAGACAAAAAGACATTTAAAAAAACACACACAGCGACTCGAAACAAAAACAGTCGACAAAGTCGACGAATCGACTGAAAAAGAAATAGCTCGCAACCGTTTGTGCCATCGCATCGAATCGCTGAGGCATTTTTCTGTTTGTTTGTTTGATTTTCCTCTCGATTTTCTCGACGCGTTCTCATTATATTGTTCAAACGGTCGACCGCATATCATCAGCGGCATTTTTCTCATTTTCTCGATTTATTTTTATTTTTTTTTTCTTCTTTTTATTTTTATTGTTTTTGTTGTTGCCCGCGGTATTATTTACGGTGGCGATCACATTCGATGAGCATTCAAACATGGGATCGCTGGCATTTTTCGCCTGAAATGACAACCATTCTGAAGCGATCAGACGCATGTAAACAGTTTCAGTCAGTCGATTTCCATTCGCTAAATATTACCGCTGCCAAACGATACGGAAAAGTGTGAGCGCGTGAAACGCACAAATCACCGTCGAATTAGCCAACAAATCCAATTCAAATAATCGCTTTTAAACGTCGCGGTCGAATTAAAACAAATCAACAGGAAAAATCGGTGTTGAGAAGAAAAGAGAAAAGAGAAAAGAAATCGAAAAAACGACGAAAAGAAAATCGCTTTTTTTCAAACTTTGCCAAAATGCGATCGTTTGCGCTCGCAATCGATAAACATTCGGTGGGTGAGAAACGTGCGTTGCCGTTGCTGGTTGCTGCATGGATTTCGTCAAGTCCCACCTGTTTGCCGTGAATCCCGCTCTTCCGCCATTCAACTCAAGTGAAATTCATTTTGCAATTTTCGTTTTTCCTTTCATCGTTTTTTCTTCAAACAAAGGACTTGTCAGCGCCGGTGATGATATGATCAATTCAAGTGCATCTCAATCTCGGCACATCATTTCACTCCAACGACATGCTCAAGCATAATTTCCGTATCGTTTGCGGTGGAATTTAGAGAAAACGAAACGCTATCTGGGAATAAGCTCAACAACGACGACGGAGACCCCACCGAAAACGCTGCGAGAGATTCACCAGGATTGGTCTATTCAAAAAACCGGGCTCGCATCGACACTCAACTGAATCGGAATGTTGAGACACGGCCAAGGTACGTTACTAGTTTGGTTTTCTTTTTCGATTCCGGACATTCGAATCATCAATCTTCATCATAATTATCGTTGTCACATGCACACGCGAAAATGCCTTTGCTCGAAAGAAAATTCGTTAATCTCCGTGAAATGCCGTTTCGCGTATCCAAATGACAGTTCATTCCGGAATTCATCAACAATTCAAATTCTCGCCGTTCTAATCGAGCTTCGATTCGGTGAAGACCCCTCGTTGGAGGGGCATCTTACATTCGCGATTATCGAATTTTCCATCGAGAGAATTTTCACAGTGCCAACACAACAATGCCCGAGCATTGTTCAGCGTTAGACTCTCAACGTTCGGATGGTGTTTCGGTGCAATTAATATAAATATTAATCATTTGGCTGGCACTGTTTGGCTGTTTGATAAAAGTGGCTCATTGAGTGAATTATTGTCGTAAACGACGATGTGTTTGTGTTTGGGTGCGTGAGTGGATGGGTGGGGGTGGGGTTCGGGGGGTTCGGAGGGTTGGGCGGGTGTTTGAATGAGAGAGTATCGCCGCATACCGAAGGTATCCGTAAAAATGCGATACATTTGAGCGAATCCATTTTGATGATGATGAATTTACGATGCGAATATTAATAACAAATTGACTGTTTAAATGTTCGAGCTCGAATTTCGATGCGAAATGGAAACCACAGCAAAAACATCTGAAACGATTCATTATTTTCTCTCGTTTTTTTTTATGTTGATTGCGGCAATGTGTGCGCTCGATAACAATGATTTGGTTTTGAAAATGTTACGCTCAAGATGATGACGACAATGACTACGGAAGAAACGCACCAAGACATTGACAATGACAATGACAATGACTAAGACAAAGACATTGCCACGCGTAACATTTGAGCGAGCAACGAGCAACGGGCACATAATGAAAACAATCGCATGTATTAATTTATTATTTACAATGTTCGTAATTCAACATCAATAATGTTATGATAAGTAAATACAGTTGAGGGCAGGGACGGGGAGGGCTGTTGGAAGGGGCCGTGAGAGACTTGGGAGAGACAGGGGGCGGATGGCGAATCCGAGTCGGCGGTAGCTCGACGGAAGAAAGACGATGACGAATGATGTATTTGATATTTATGGCCAACACATAATGACGGTGTTGACTGGGTCGGCGTTTTTTCGAGTTTTTTTTTTTTTTTATGGACTTCGTGCTCGAATGGGGAGGTTTGCTCGTAATCGGCAGGCCACCCGAAACACGTATGTCACACACACAACTCAATTTATTTCGATTCAACGAACCTTATTGAAAACAAAATGAGCTGCACGTTTCTTCCTTTCGTTCTGCTGGCATTTCTTGGCTGGCGGCTTGTTTGTTGGTAAATAGTTTCGATAGACACAGATGGGCTGTTGCTATTCAGCGCGCCATGTAACGATGTGGTCAATTTCGAAGAGGATTCTATTTTTTCTTTCTTTTTTTTCTTTTTTTTTCTTTCCGTCCTTTGTTTTTCTATGATTCTCATGATTCTCGTTTTTTTCCTCCTTTTACATTTGTTTTCGTTGTCCGTACGGGCGTGTGGTTAACAGACTTGCTGTTCTGTTTGTAATTCCAACATCATTTGCGGGTGTTTGATGCTGTGGCTGCGTTGGTGACGTGCGTGCGGCTACGTTACGTGGATAATTTGATTTCCGACCAGCCATTCGCTGTGGCTTCGGTCACATAGTTCCCATAAATTAACTCACTGTGCTTTTGTCAGAGTTTTGACTCAGCATTTGCATTTTTCCTGATCAAATACCGGAGATCAACAATTTTCCGACCGTCCGCTGGTTTGACGATTGCCACCGACCAGTCAAAACAAAGTAAATATTCAACCGAAAAATGTTTGTTGGAAAAGTTTCTTAGTTGGAAAATTGTTTTTTTTCCCCGAAAATTTCTTTTATTTTCAAATTTTCTGCTTTATGGAAATTGCCGGAAAATGTTAATTCAGCTTTTCGTTCAACTTTCTCTGTTTTTTCACGAGCTTCACGGTCGTTGTGAACAACCCACCATTCTCTGTCCATTGTTTGCGTGAAAAACGTTCATTTTCACATGGAAATACTCATTCGAATGAGATTCATCTCGAGTTTTCCCTGATGAGACTTGCAATTTGCTTGAATCGATGAGAAGACAATTAAGATGGATTTCGCTCGTATTATTGCCGTCGTCGTCGTCGACCTCGTCCCCGCGGTCACTCATAAAACAGCTCGCGAATGAGAGGGAAAAAAAGTTTTCGTACAATTTGCAGAGAATCATCAAGGGCTGACTGTGGTTATTGCATTGCGACCGAAATGACCTCAGCATGATTGTTCTGACCGTGCACAGCAACCATCTAATGGTCACTCGAATGATTATTGCTTTGAATGACTTTGGCTCTTATTAAAATGTTGCCCCAAAGTGGATCGGGAAAGCAAGAAAAAACTTGCTATGATTCGCCGTCGCGTGTCTTTGAATCTCTGCTCAGTTCAATTATCGCAAACTTTCTGCTGACAATTCATCATGAAGCATTCCATTCACAACCATGTATTTGCTTGATTGAATTTTCGTATGGCAAAAGTTTCGATTGCCGAATGCCGAAAATGTAATCCACCGACGGACAACATCCGGACGGCACATTCCGCATGAATATTGATGCGTTTGTAATGCTGATCTGTTGCTGATTATCGTCAAATTAAATCTTCTAATTGAATGAATTGGTTCACATAATTGGACGTTTATCGCATTCGGTCAGCACGAATCGTCATTGATTTCGTTCTTGCAGATGCGGCGATGAGCGAAGAGAGCAGATTTTTCAAGGGGATTATTTACAGCGCTATGGAAACATCCTCCCACGAGCTGACCTCCCCTTAGGCAGATATCTCCGAACAAAGTCGATCCTCAGTCGAAGGCCACGGGCACAGACAACAGCAGTTCGTCCGATGAGCTTTCCAAAAGGAAACTTTTCCTTCACATTTTTTCCATCAAGTTCCAGGAGCTCTTCGACCGTCCAACGATAACTTTTTCCGCATGAGCGCATTTAGCATGAATACGGTTCAATGCATTCGAACGTTGTGTTAAATCGCTAGTTTGAGTCGACACAGTACCGTAGCCCATCTGAAAAAACAGTGCATGTCTCAATGCGAACGCAATCCCCCATAAAATGCCATTGCTTGCGACACCAAGCCGTATCGGTATCGTTTATGGTGAGAAAATCAAGTCGTTCTAATGAAACTGCTCGACAAGCAATGGCATCGCGCAAATGACTGCGAAAAAAAAACAAAAAACAAAATCAAAACAAACACAATTTAAAGTTATGATAAGTTTTTATGGATTTTCATTTTTGCAATCGAAACTAAGTTGATTGAAAAAACTTGTACCGAATTATTCATGGTGGGCCAGAGCATGGCGATGATGATTGAGTACGGTGACTGGGGCGACCCATGTCACTTGGTTGATCGGAAGGGATCAATCGGGATAGTCTCAGTCGATTGTTTCGATTGAGTTTGGGGGTCGAACGGACGTCAAACTTTCAATTTGCATGAGGTGCTTCGCATCACTATTCGGTTTAATGGACTCGCGCGCCACGTCCGTTCAAGTTTCGCTCAAGTGATTTCGGCTCAAGCTACTCGGAAATCTTTGGATGAACTCATCTCCCTTGGGTACTCCCAATTTGACAATTCGATCCGTTCCATTTTTCTTGTCAAAAAAATACCCATTCGGGTCGAGGAATTGCGGACGCTGCACAACAGTGGCGATGACGAAGCAATCTGCCCTCGTAGCTCACCCCTTTCCCACCGTCCATTCGCCGCCCATTCATCAGCGTGACCGACAGAAAATAATCACTTTGATGGCATTCATTAAAACGAAATCCTCCAACACATCGCTGCGTCACAAATGTGAAATGCATTTTGCACAAATTGCGCTAATTTTTTGCGGGAAAAGTGCGAGAGGCCGTCAAACAATACAAATGATGGAAATGTTAAAATGAATTTCGTACGAATCCAATTATCGACCAGTGATAAATGAATCATATCTTTCATGGTCAGAACTAGCCCAATGCCACCGTTCAAAACTTGTTATTTTTAACTTTTTACCTCGAACTTTCCCCGAGTGACTAAACGGCTTGGAAACTTTTCCTCTGCAACTCGTTGGAAAGCGAAACAAACTTTTCTTCTTCGCCGTTCGACGTCCATAGCGAAGGCATGAATTATTTGAGAAGCGAAATTCAATTATTGAATCGAATTGTCGAATTTGTAATCGAGCGAACAGTTGAAAAATTTGATTGCGGAAATGGAATTGGAATCAGATTGGTTTCCCAGAATGCATTGACGGCAAAGCTTTGGAAGCCCACCCATTCCGAGAACGGGCTTCGTTTGCTTTGAATGCCGCGCGGTATGTTTTGATGCGCTGCCATTCAGAATGACACATCGACTTGAATATTATGATTCATTTCGACGTCCTTTCATCTTGCATCCATTCGCTTGCCAGGTGGATGAGTGCGGGTGGGCCGATGGAGTAAGCAACTGTTGTCGCATGAAAGAAAGACGCTCCACTCAATTGCATATTTTTCTTTGCGCGATTCTTCAAACGATGGCCACCATTTCAATGCTGATGTTGATGAATGGCGCTTGAAGGTGATTGAAATGAAATAAAAATATAGAGAAAAAAATTATACATTTATTCAATAGCCGTCGTCGCCGTCGTCGCCGTCGTCGCCGTCTTCGCAGTCGAAGGACTTGTCCCATCGCGGTGATCTTCATCGTGGAAATGCGACGAAATAATGTGAATGGCGTTCACCAACCATCTGGTTATTTATTTATTTCCGACTCTTGCGCCCCCCCATCCGATGGAACCACGCAATGGTTTTTCTTCCATGCTGCATTAGCTCCGATGCTTGCCGCTTGCCGGCAAACACATGCAAATAAGAGCGGAGTAAAATTTGAATATTAGATTCATCGTCGTAATAAAACTGGCTCGGGTTCGAGCATACCGACAAACCGCCTTCGCCGATGGAGCCCGATGACGTGCAGGCAAGTCTTGATTCGATACGTCAATCTGCATAAAAAGAAACATAATTTGAGTATTCAAATGTGGCCCATTATGTTGGGCTCGTGGGTATTCAACAGTGTTGCTGGGAAGGCAGCCACTCGGATCACTTTCAATGCGCGCTAATTTGATGTGAGGCTAATCTCCGGATGATTCGCATGTGTCGCGGGCATTTTGAGGCGCTCATCTCGCGAGAGGAGTCCAACCGGAAAAAAATCCCGTTACAAATCGATGTGGATCGCCGATCAAAATCAATGGCAAATCCCTGAGGTTGACACGAACCTCGCCACATCCTCCCTTTGCTCGCAAGGGTCGAACCGAAATCCACAAGATGGATTGCTGTCGTCTCGATAGAAGGGCATATGTAATCGATTTCAGTAATTCTTTCTCTTTCGCACACACCAATCACCTTTTCCATGTTGTATTCGCATGATTGCCCATTTGAAAATGATTTTTCGGTCATCCATTCGAATGGCATCCGGATTCATGGGAAATGCTCCATCCTTTGACTGGAAAATTCAATTCGCTTACG
>JANSTV010005564.1:0-16852 GCA_027564135.1 Lestremia cinerea
GTTCGCAGCCCGACTAAGGCATCGCTGAAGCTGCATTGCATAAACAACCAGACGTTCTCATCGAAACTGAATTATGTGAGCGATTGTGTGGTGCTTGTTCTCAGCGTCTCATGCATATTTCACTGAATCTCATTCGTCACAAGCAATCTGTCGCTTTACGACACATTTCCCGCATTGTTCGATCGCATGTTGCGGACAAATGGTTGACGGTCAACGTACTTGACAGCCGACAAATTTCTCATCGAATATCTGAAATTGACGATCGTCGCACCAGCTCATGAATATGTCAATGACAAATGCCTTGATTGACGGTCCCTAAAGTGTTTTCCAATTTCAACAAAATGATAGAGTTTGTTGGCGAGCGTTTCGTCCGGAAAGACTCTCTTGAATCCTTTTCGAAGGACGTCATTTCGCCACGAAACCAATGCGGTGGTTTTGATGACGACGACGACAGGTTTAACGCACGACCATATCATGCGGTTTACAAGACAGAACCGCAAATCTATTTGAATTCAAAAGCCAAGGAAGTCCTCAATTTCCGTGCGATTTTCTCGAGATTCGAGAAACTGTTTTTGACATTGACGTTCAAATGGTGAAGGGTTTCAAAATGACCGAAGGAAAACGAATTGAACCGCTAGGAACCGATTAAAGTCGTATCAAACCGAATAGAGGAATTTCGAAGTGAGGGGCAGTGTGGTTCAAACCGGTTTCAAATACGACCGTGGCCTTTCCCAATAAAGCCGATGCCAATAATCACGTCGAACAGTCCAAAAACTCAATAAACAAAAAAAATCGATTATCCCAAAACACGATTAGAAAGCACGTGGTCTCAAAGTCAAGGAAAGAAGAAGAAGAAGAAGAAAAAGAGAAAAAAACGTCAAGAGGCAATCAAAGTCGACGATAAAGCATTGTCACATCGGCCAGTCGGATGCGAATCGATGGTTCGCGTTCATTTCGACTTTTATTCGTTCAGAATCCAACAAACTAAATTTAAATGATTGAAGACGAGGCAGAAAAATGACGACGACCACGACGACGACTACAACGTCAACGAGAACGACGACGACCACGAAGTAAACGGCAATAACAACAGCAACGATGAAAATGAACAACAGACCGCATCGCGCACAACCAGAATCACAAATTGGTTTGTCGTGAACGGTGCTGCTGCTGTTGCTGTATGGCATCGTATTCATATGTGAATCATGAAAATAATATGAATTTATAATGTTTTATATGGATTGGTAGATTTTCATCTCATTTCGTCGATTCCGATCAAGTTTTTCAGCACGCATGCGGCATTTTTGAATGTGAATTCCGGCAACGACCACAAATCCGAATCCAGTTGAATGTTGAAGTGCACGTACCAGTGCTACACAGTCAAGTGTATCGTCAACGAAAGAGGCTGACGATTCCTCATAGCGTTTGAGCGACGGTGGAAGATAGAAACCTCTGGCGAATGGTACACAGCAATGACGTCGCTCGGTTCACACACAGCAACGAAGACGACACAATGTCGACGGCGAACATGACACACTTTGCGAATGAATATTTTAAGTGAATTTTCGCCAGACTGATGCTCGCCATATGTATGGGCTAATGCATGGGTGTTGGGGGGAGGCACGTTTCGGTCACATTCTAAACGTCGTACAAGCAACCGTCGGAAAAAAATTTCATTTTTATTTGACGCGCGCGACGCGACTGCCTTTTGTTCCGACGCTGTTGAAATCAAATCATGCAATTTGTTGATCGCTCTAACCGTATTTAGAACGCACTGAGCAAATAAACGAATCAACGGTGATTGAATTGCTTTGATGGCGGAGATGTCGGTTACGCAAATCATCATCACGCATTCAACGCTTTCTTCCGATGGAAAATTCGCTTTTTATCGCTTGCGAGAGCTCTGTTGATGGCTAATGGATTCACCATCGTTGACTGGCTGCTGATGAGCACTCGAGCGATTTGGGAAATCCACCTCGTTCCGAGTTCATTCAGACAGAGTCAAAACGTCTGAGCAAATTGAACTGGTGATTGAAGGGGGGAAGGGGTGGGGTAAGGAGGCGAATCGTCACAAAAAAAAACCCAAAAGATTTTTGTGAAAATTTCGAATGTGTTTTTGTCGACAAATTCGACGATATCGTCCTTGACACGATTTGCGATCGGTGATAATAACGATGCATGTGTGTTTGTGTATGTGGACTGTGTGTATGTATGTATGTGTTAATGCGAGTGGCAACAAAACGATTTCGAGCTGTAAACAATCAATTGATTAATTTTCCTTTGAAATCGTCAATTGGTGGTGGGGGGAAAAGCATGATGGCGCAACAAAAACCCCGTCGAAGTCACATCGATATTGAATGACAGTTTAATTGCTATTTTCGATTGCGATGCTAATCGGAATTGGGGGGAGGTGGCGCAATGTCATTCAACGAGAAATTCCCTGTAATTACATGCGGAAGGTATGACCGCTGTTGAAATTCCATTCAAAATATCCGAGACGTTGGCATCCCTTTGATGCTCGGAAATTGCATTGTCAGGGGGTGTTGACAATGCGACGAATGAATGCGGAAAAATGCATTCGAGGATTCTCTCGGTATTGACCTCGTTCAACATTGTTGCCGAGGTGTCGAGATAAAAGCCATTTTCAATAAGCCTTTTCGCTCTCCATCAAGTAAACATACAGTGACTGTTGGATGATTGACGCTCTGATAGCGTCGATTGGAAAATGTAATTCATCATGGAATTGAATAATTTACGGCTGTTACACAAGCGCGCCCAATCATTCAACGAGTGCAATACAAAAATAAACACGAAAATCGAAATCACAAAAAACGAGCACAGCGTATTCAACGGGCAAACGGCAACAGCAGACTGGTTTTCGTTACTTGCTCCTCGCAACTCTTTCCTCCTCGTCGTTCTGATTCTCCCGAGAAAATGTGAAATATGAGAATGTCATTGCGGAAAGCCCATCTTGTCATTCGGATCGCATTGCAAACGTTACGTGATATGTCATGACGATTGCAGTGACCTTTCCAGTTATTCATCATGAATTATGGCCAATTCGGTTTACGTGACACAACAACGGCACCCCGAACGCCAGTAATGCAACTTTACCCAGCGGAATTCAACACGGATGGGCGGATTGTTGAGAGAAAAATTCTAAATTTAGATGTAGAAAAATCTATTGGGTTTATTCATCGATTTGGCTCCGTTTCGCATCCGTTTGCGCTGCATGGAATAATCCTTGGTTGTTGTTGCCACTGACAATTGGCTCCAACGCCCAGACGCGTTTTGCCGTTTAATAAACAGCAAAACAACAGCGAAAATTACCAAGCAAATAATATCGTTTTGATGTGCTCTGTTTCGCATCCCTTTTACTTGTTGATGTTGTCGCTGCTGTTGCCGAGCCATTCGCATGGAAAATGCCGTTCGCCAAGCAGCTCACAAATGCAACGAGCGTTAATTAAATGATGTACAAATACAATCATCGGTGGTGCGTCGCGGTGTTGAAAAGCCATCAGCTTGGTGTCTCTTTGAACATTCGAAAAACCCCATAACCGCGCAAAAAAAAACACTCGATTCACTTTGATATGTTTCCCCACAAAATCTCATCAAATTTATCGATAAATCGATTTGTCATTTTGACGCTTTTCGCTTCTGTTCGCCTCAAAAATATCCCATTTCGAAAACGAAACGAAATTCTCACTAAATTTAATTCGCCCGTTTGTATGCAACCGCAAAAATACCATTTTCCCAACTGAATGATTTCCTTCCTCGCCCGAGAGCGTCATTCGCGTGTAAAGCATGTCTAGCATTGCGTCTTTCGGATTCGATGCGAACAAATCGAATCGCAAAGAATTTTTCGCATTTTCTATATCGCATTTTCCGTTTCGCATCGGTCCGCCAGATGAGTGACTTACAAATCGGCACACAATCATTCCAAACTGATGATTTCAATGAGCCATAAAACTGTGGGGAACGCATTCTCGACGCGCATCCGAAAATAATTTCAGATGTGAATTCAACCCAAGCATTGAGCATTGAATCTTCCCAGTGATTGTGTTCGCCGTGGCGGAGGCTGGAATTCCACGGCGAACCGCGCAAATCAAGTTTCGTTCGACAGATTCTCAATCATTTCGACGGGCTATTTTTAGAAACGTTCAATTTGCGTTCAATAAACAAAAGCTTTGAGCTCACCAGCACTCTGGCGGATGCGGACATATACGCGTTCAAACAGGGTACGCATGGGCAATGCGCGTAACCGATTCTCAAATCGTCGACAGAAAACTACTGTCAACACCATTTCCACCAATTCAATTGTTGACCATCATTCCCTGATGATGTCACATCGTCCATGAAAATTGGCCATTCAAACGGAAGCTTTTATTTGATTTCGCACAATTTCGCAACCAAATGAGAAACGTCCACTTGAATGAAACAAATTAAATTCAATTGATTGGTTCTCATCATCTGGAGCTTTTGGCGCGTAAATCACCGGACAATTTCCAGCGATGGTCATTTGCGGTGCATCTCCTTGAAGAAACTCATCTCCGATGCATTGTCGAATGTGCCCGATTTGCATCGTCACGTCTTCGTTTGTTCTCGTTTTGGGTGGCTGCGATAGCTGACGTTGCGTTGCTTTGTGTGCGTCTCGTTAAGAAATTGTTGCCATTTTGAGGTTATCTCTTGCTATTATTACCGTTTATTGTTATTGCCGATCATTTCAGGCTATTTTTAGCGAATCAACAATGTTTAGCAATTGCCATTAGAAACATTCGCAATGTTTGTGCGGCTTGGTTGTTTGCCCTCAACATCGTCTCTTGGTTCTCTCTTTGGGCCGATTTCATCGCAACCACGGCGTTTGAATAATAAATGTGTTAAGCATTGTGCCAACAAGACTGTTGCTCCGGGATTATTTCGATGATAAAATGTTGTTTATGGTCCCAGCTCGATGATCATTATGTGACGATTACGTTGAGAGAGGTTTCGCCTAGCAAACTTTGCTGAACAATTTTCAAAGCTAAAGAATTGATTGAATCAACGGTGAAGGTACCAGCCAGCGATTTTGTACTTGACCGATTTCAGTGCGGCCAAAATTGATGGTGTTTATCCAATTTCGAGCGCCGGAAAGTCGTAACGATTTCTGACAGGTCTTTCACATGAAACAAATCACCTCATCCCCTTCATCTCTTCCACGTGTCACCCGTACCAATATTTCCCAATAAAATCCAATTGACAATATCATTTGTGACATTCACAAGACGAACCGCACCCCATCGTTCAAACAAAGGTACGGTCGTCAACGACTTGCCATTGAACTAATTGAAATTCGATTCAATTCCAATTTGTTGATTCTTTCATTCGTTTATTTTGTCCGCCTTCGAGAAATCGTTCCATCATTTTTCAGAGTAAAAATACTTGAAAACCGCTAATGAAAACAACCCAAAACTCTCGGAAGTTTCCTCGACGGGATCGAACATGCGTCGCATTGTTGTCATGCGTCACTGTTTGTTTACTTTTTTAGCATTCGTTATATCTGATGTTGAACATGATCGGGCCGGTCATGTGATGGCTGCTTTGAATATGTGACGATCAAACTGATGTTTGAGAAAGAGAGAAAGAGAGAGAGGAAGAGAGGAGAGAAAAAACTCGGAAGAAAAACAAATTAATCTCGGTGACAAATGGCGTGATGGTGACGATGTTTGTTGTGAAAACTATTGCGTCACGTACGCCACAATGGGGCTCGTGAATGGATTCCCTTCAACACATTGGTTGCATTCATTTTGACGCAAATTATTCCATTGCAAACCGATACCGGATCGCGCATGCACGTATTGCAACCAGATTGGCTTCCTCAAGACACCGAGTTCATTTCTCAACGCAGTTAGCGAACTTCATACGTGGTACCTTCGATCGAGCATACATTCATCATACTAATGCGATCGCGACCACTAGCACACTCTCACACACACACGCAAATACACACACACACACACACACATACAAGCGCAAACTCAAAATGACGGTCACAACGACGATCATCAAGACCAACAAGCACGATCGCCCGGCGATCCATCATTTCGAATCGATGAACTTCGTCATTCAAATGAATCGCATGTTATCACTCGGCTCAACACAATCCGCAAAAGATGACGATTCTACTCATTTGATCGTTTCATTCGGGCGCAACTAATCGGCAATCATCGGCAACCATCGACTTTCTGCGTGATGGTATTCGTCAGAGCACACACGCACTTGAGATTGTATGAACGCGTCTGTCGACTGTTTGATGACATCACCAATACATTCACAAACAAATAAACAAAAAAAAAACCAGCTGAATCTCAAATCAAATTCAACTAAAATTGTTGTGGTCGCGACCAAAGCAAGCCAGTATCGCTAAAGACAGACAAGTGATAATAGTTGCTGCGCGCTCCCAAACGTACGCGACAAGTCAACAAGTTTCGAATTCGAAAACGCGACGAAGAATAATAAGCAAAGCAGAGAACACGAAAAGAAAAAAGGAGAAACAAAAAACGAAAAAAATTTTTTTTCGTTCGTTCAAGTGAGCACTGAGTTGAAATTGAGCTGACGACGACGAGTGTGTCGAACGAGTCGAGATGATTAAAACGGGCGTTAAACAGAGACAGAGACAAATCGAAACGAAGGGAACAAAACACACGAAAAAAAGCGAGGCGAAACGAAATTCCCTCACGCACACACCACCCGCCAACCGTACGGTGTGTGTCTGCATATAGGCTTAGGTAGATTGAAAGACGACAATGCGATCGCGAAACGTTTTCAACGCCGTCGAAATTCATTATGGAAAATTTATAATTTCATTTCTCGTCTGTTTTTTTTTTGTTTCTCTTCTGTTTTTTCTGTCGTTCACCGTGTTCGGGTAATCGCATCGCTTCGAATGAGATCCGTGCGCGCATCGTGTATCGAGGTTGTCTAATGACTGTTTCATTTTGATTTTTTTTTGTTCGATAATTTTTTTTTTGCTTTTCGTTTTTCGGTGGTTCGTCACGTTCGTTAGCCGCAGCACGGGTGTATTTCCATTTCGAATTTATTTCGTGAACGGCCACCACATATTCGGATGTTGCAAATTTTTCGACGATTCAAGCGATAGTTTGATCGATGTGAGTTCCGAAAGAAATTTGAATGATGCAAGAGTTGCTTGTGACAAAGTCATTCGGTGTTTGGTGACGATTGAAAGTCGCTGACGCCGTGATCTGAAACGTGTGTTGATGAGAGCGGATACATATCCGAACATTCGAGAACAAAATAGGCCGAATCGCGATGCTGATTGCTTGATTAGCCGTTCGTACTTCGAGTGTCGGCTTATCAATAAAATTTATTTTTTGGAAAAACCACGTTCGATTGTGCGTCGATTTTTGACTCGGGGTATTGTGTCGGGCATGTCAAATGCTAAATTTGTCATCAACAACGTCTTTCATGTACTTTTTGCCGGAGTTCATTTTCTTCAGTTCGCGATTCATGCAATGGAAATTTTCCGTTGCGTTCGTTGCGTTCGCTTGAAATTTCATTAAGAAACAAGTTATCGGTGAATGCTATTTTCGATTTTTTTTTTCCTTCGATCGCTTCGGTTCGACTCGGTTCGATGCAATTCGGTTTGTTTGATTCGGTTTCGGGGCGATTCGATGCGTCGAGGCCGATTCCATTGAGCGCATTTTCGTCAATGAACAATCGATGCCGTTGCCCGAATGTGCTCTATTTAATTGAATGCATTGCAAATATCGTTGGCATCTCTCCGAAGGAGAATTGGCGAGACGCGCTTTTTCGTATCGTGCGATTTGATCAAATGGCGCAAATGGTCCGAGCTGTGCGAAATTTAATTTTAGAATTTCTCTGTTTCGCCGTGTGCTGGTCGCGAACCGATCAGTGTCGCCAAGCAATCGTCATAAATTCACGCAAATATTTCTCGCATATTTTTCGCTCTTTCTTTCTTTCGCCTGGTCTTTTTATCCATTCGTTTTCTTTTGTCTTTCGCCTAGCGTCGTTTTGTGTATGCCGTGCCGTTCCTCGACAACAATATATTTGTTGATGCAATGCACAACAGTTATTTCAAAGCGTCCGTTTGTCGCATTACTAATACCCAATGGAATGTTCAATTTGTGGCCGAAAGTCGTTCGATCGGTGAATTCGCCGCGTGAGAATTTCATAATTAGAATGGAAATCGTTATCGATTCAATGGCGATGTTATCGATTATGTTGAACGCACGTTGTTTTTTCGCCATTCGTTCGCCCTGAGAAATGTGTCATCGCCATCAGTTGAGTGCACATTGGGCGACATCGTGATTCATCGAAAAATCGCCGTTTGCTTTCGTTTTTTGGCAAAATGCCCGATGCTTCGTGTTCATCTATCTGCATCGCGTCGCATTCGTCTAAGGTTTTCTGACCGACGATCGATCCGTTTTGTTGTCGCAATTGAACATGACCCAATCGTCGTTCAGCTCTTCAACCGAATCTCATCCAATTTCAGATTAACCGCCCAACTTTGAAAACAAAGACAATTCTCGTGCCTCGAATCCTGAAGCCGAACAGTGAATGACAATGAAATTTGTGATGAATAACGATTGTGCGGTCGAGAAAATCGACGACAATGATCCGGGCATTATAGAAACAATGCCGACCATGGACAAGCTCGATGATTGTGATAGTTCTGAAGTGATTTGTGATGGATCAAATGATTCGAGTATTGAACATTCAACAACGACAAGTGAATCGGCCACAGATGCCACAGATGCCCCATCGGATAATGCCATTCCGATTCCGGAAAATAAATTCCTCTCGAAAAAGCATCGATTGATTTCGATGGACAGTGGCTTTGGTAGTTTTGGACGATGCGAATTGTTGGCCGCTGGTTCGGTTGATACACTTCACACGACCGCACCCGTTGCCAAGTCGTTGACGACGATGAACAGTGGCAGTGATCGCACGAAAAATCGACCGGTTATGCGATCCACGGGCAAGGAGCGAACCGACAAGAAGATGGAATTCAAGAAAGTTCGACCGACGACGCACAGCACAGCCATTGAGGAAACGGTGGCCGATGCCCCCATACCGCCAATGCATGTAAATAAGTCTGATGGCTTGGCCGAGGTGCTGTGCTATTTCGACGAGAACGGCAGTCCCAAAGTACGGGAGAAATATCGCAAGAAACCGACATTGAAGCAAGAACTGAAAGCCCGCAGCTTGGGCGCTTCCACAGACGATAATTCACTGAGACATTTGAATAAAACGACAAATTGTGTTAGTTTCACGCGTTTGTTTAAGAAATTCAAGGAGAGTTTTGGCAGTAAGTTTTGATTTTGATTTATCATTTACGGTTAACGGGGCGGGTGAAATCACTGGAATCCACCTGATTATTCTCGAAACCACTTATCGATGACGCACTTACTCAAAACCTAATTCCTTTTCGATAACGGCCTTCGTCGATGACGAATTATGTTTGTTGATTGTTTATTTCTCTTTTTATTTTATTTTTATTTTCTTTTCTTTTTTTATGCTTTTGTTCCAAGCGATTATTTCGCAATGTCATTGATAGCGATATGTCTAAATGTGATTGATATGATGGTGTGTGTGAGTGTGTCTGGTGAATGTGACCCGCTTTGGAAAACGACTCTTCTTGTCTGAAAAATCGCATCGACTCAAGCGGGTGGTTGACCCAGCAGGGTCCACCGCAAGTGACTTCTTGTCGATCATATCACTTTACGGTACGCCACGACGAAAACAAAAAGAAAAACAATTCTACGAATTTTCGCCATTCTCAAATGAATGAAATTCGAAGCGATTGTTTGGAATTCCAATGAAATTTCTTGCTGATATAACTTCCAGTGAACAAGTATCGCGCCATTCGATCCGGCAATCCGACAAATACCAGAAACGATTCGGTGAATTCGTAAAAGAAAAGCGAAGCACTCGGCCATTGGTCCTAGTCACCCACCGTGTCAGTGTGGCCCGCCATCACATCCATTCGCATCGATCCAAATGCCAATCCAAACCAGTGCATTGGAATGGGCGAAATTTCTGTCTGTTGCGTAAACATTTGCTTAGTCATTTTTCATGTTATGGCAGGCGATTGCTACCGCTGCTTCAACTGTTTTTGGCAACGTGTATGGTTATTTGCTCTTCGACTTTTCATCGACGTCATTTCATCTTAGCATTCGAGATATTCTGTTTGTTTTCCATTCACTTTCATTTCTCCCTCTCTCACTCTCTTTGGTTGAGGAAATTCTATTGGTATATTGACATGGCTCAGCATTTGACGAACCTCGTCTCTGATTGCCACCGCCGCCGCATGAACATTTCGCTCCGGCAATTCTGAATGGTTAATCCAATTTCGACATCATTATTATGTCGGCTCTTAGTGACGAACAAACATTGTCAGTCATTGAGCCTTCCTTTCGATCAATATTTGACTTTCGTCCAATCATCAGCTCAACACCAGCTCATTTCATTTTAATTATCGAGAATGCTTAATTAGTCGCAACAGCTCGATGCGGGTGAAGGAGGCGAGACGAAAATGAAATTATCCGGAAGATTCGCAATAATGGAGTCGATGAAACTTTTCGACCTTCCAACATTTACATTGTCAGCTGTCAGCATCAGTGTATCTCTATCTCTCTCTGCCCCCTCTCTCTCTCTAACCAAGACCTTGACTCAGACTTTTAAAACATAAATATTTGATGAAACATCCGCTAAATATTGTAGTTAATTCCGCAATTCAATATTGATTCGGACAAAGTTGACAATTTGCCGCGTGATTGGCTTGTGCACACACACACAGACACACATCCAGACAGTTCAATTATCCAAGCGAATGCAAGATCATCGTCGAAACGCAAGAAAAAAATTATCACAGCAATCGACGCGATTGATGTTGTGAACTGATGGCGAACATAAATAAATCAAAAGTCAAACAAATTATCGAAACCGGATGATATTCTCATTGCAAGAACTGGACTGAACAAGAAACGATCGATTGGTGTGGCGTACATGGTCGCCGCAAAAAACGAGCCGATTCGAAATGGTGCGCTTGTTACGTAAAGTGCGACCAATGAATTGCCTGTTTTTGTCCGTGTCTTCCGAACGGCGCCCCGGGCTCAAATGGAGGGGCTTCCCGAAGGTGATTCTGAGAGGAGAATCAATTTCGCAATGTTTGCCAATCTCACTCAGTCCACTTAGCGACTATTGCCCAAACATCATGTGCTTTGTCTCGATGCAGATTCTCTTTCAGTTCGATCACCACAATCGAAATCGTCGAAACAAAACAACAGTCGTCGCCAGCATCAAATCGCTAATAAGCGTCCCTCACCGTTCGACCATTTAACAATTCAATGTTTTCTGGTTGCCATCGTCATCGTTCTTTATTTAAAAGCAATGTTTGTTGAGTTTATTTTTGACGAAATAATATTTTCGAATTGAAAAATGTGTAAAAATAGCCCAAAACATTTGAATTGACCGCGATTTGGGTGTCAGTGATGTCAGCGAAGAGTGATGATTGGCTGTGGCTGTGGTGTGAGACTTGGCTGGTGGGGCTGCTATCGGTCGAATGAATTCTCGGTGAACGACTTGCTTGACATCATTGCGAATTCTGATAATCGCAATTGTCGCCAACAACAAGCCCACGACGCACACACACAACCAAAACAGAGTGTTTTTTTATCACAAAAAAGCATTTCTTTCATTCCAATTCGTTTCAATGTCAACCGATCTAGAGCTCATTTGAATGGAAAACAATCATGGTCGATGCTTTGGATTTGTAGAATTTGATGGAAGAAAACAGTTGGCAAATGATGATTAATTGCATTTTCCGCAATAAATTCATTGTGATGGGCTTGTTTTCCGTGCCATTGAGGCGTCGCTGGCGCTGCCAAAAGAGTTTTATTCAACGCATAAACTCATCATTGAAATGAGGCTACGATCCAGGCGACCCAAAGGCTATTCACGTTGGTGGGAAAACTGCTCTCTGCCAAACTTTTCTCATTTCGCACAATGGCGAAAAAACAGAACCGATTCAACGACAAAACAACACGCATTTCCATTCACACGCTGGCCACACAACGCAACGCATTTCAATCGCTTCAAATGGCCAATAAAACGTTTTTGAAAAGAATCTCTAACAAATTATCGAAGAAAATCGTCAACCCTTTTGACGATCAGACTGTGTGTGCGCATGCGTTTACCGCAAAACTGACGAAAAATATGGGCATTTCAACTGTGAATGATTTGTGAAATGATAATCGGCCACAATGACACTTCCACTGTGGCAACGAGTGTCACAGTGTCGCTATCATTCAACGCCAATGACAACGAGCTGATTCAAACATCCACTTGCCCAAGATCTCTCACATCAACTTCAACGTTGGCAAGATGCGGTTATTCTCGCATGAATGAATTCATCGATGAACGGACACGACAAAGCGACGTTGTTTTCTATTTTCTTCTACATTTTTTTTTCGATTTGCCCTCATTCCGTTTGGTTTTTTCTCATATTTCTTCTGTTTTTGTTGTTGTTGTGTTTTTTTTTTTCACTTCAATCAATAAATGACCATCAAATTACATTGAAAATGCCGTTCGAACGAAAGTGTCATATCGGAGTATTTATCGGTTCATCACACCCAACGCACACACAGACACATAGACACATGGCCGCCAATACACAGAACGGAATTACGTTGTGGCGTGTCAACGTTCCGAGATGGCTCAGCTCATTTGATCGAAAACACTTTTGACATTTCAATACCTTTTTCGATTTGCAATTAACCATCTGGCGAATGGGGCTGGTGTGCTACTCGAAGCTCGTGTGGGTCCTCTTATCGGTGTGGCGAGTAGCACTTTTCGCCAGTCGGTCGCAATCACCATCGACCAACCATTCGGGTGGGGAATGAGAAAAGCAATTTTGTGTTATGACAGAATCGAATGGGCTATCAGCTATCAATCATTCACCGTGTTTTTCTTTTCTTTGATTAGTTAAAGAAAACAGACCATTGAGCATCTTGATGATTGATTAAAATCGCTACATTTCAAAGCAGACGGTCCCATCGACAATGAGCTTGTTTCGGGCTGGGCTTGAAAAAACAACGAGAAAATCTATTGTGGAAAAACCTTGACAAAAATTTTCCGGACGAATTCTTCGACAAAATGAGTTTTTCATTCTCATTAAAACACAATGCGGAATGAGTCACGATATCGTATTGACCGATTCTGTTTTGTTGTGTGTCGGACCGATTTTCCCCGTGGAAAAACCAAAAGTTCCATTAGAGACGACATTGACGAGTTCATTTCGTCGGCTTTTCACATTGATAGAGATCTACACACACACAGATACACCTACACATACACAAACTCGCACATACTTCCACACACACATAAAGGGATTCATCGACCAGGTGAATTGAAACGTTTTCTCGCAATGACTTTGTTTTCCAACCCAAACGGTCAAACATTTCTCGATTATTTGGGATTCCGTCGGGGGTATTGTTGGATCGGTTGCATGTCACTGGACTTTGTATCGATACAAACAGCTGTTTTCTTTATTTCATCTGTAGTCGCACAATGAATTCCGACAATTGAGTTGTTCAGTCGTGAAACCTCCTTTGGAATGTCCATGCAGTGCGTTCGCTCGTTGTGATTAACGGTGGGAAAGCTTCGAATAAACTTACCAAAAGTGAAAGACGACGAGCCAAAGTTATTTTTTGAACCAAAAATAAAGAAAAAAAATTAAATAATAATCCAAACGTGGATTCTCTCATCGAAACATTCATTCATGTAGATGCGGTTTTAAATGGAAATAAGCAAATTGTTTTTTCGTGATTTGATTCGAAGTGAGTGTTCGTGTGAGCGGAGATGAGTGTTGATTGGCAAACGAGTGTTTTTTTTTTCGTAGCAAAATGTTTTTCTTTAATCAACCAATGAGCTAACCACCATCTATTTTTGTATAATTACAGGTAAAGATGGCTCGAAGGTAACAACCGTTGTGGCAACACCTGGCAAAGGATCAGATCGTGTTCAAGAAGTATCCTACACAGATACACGTGTTATTGGCAATGGAAGCTTCGGTGTTGTTTTCCAGGCAAAATTATGTGACACTGGCGAATTGGTGGCCATCAAAAAAGTTTTACAAGATAGACGCTTCAAAGTAAGTGGGAATCCTTTCATTAAAATTGTATTCGATTGTGATTCGGTTTCGGTTACGGTTTCGGTTTTCGGATTCGGTCCCCAA
The DNA here is from genome assembly GCA_027564135.1 of Lestremia cinerea. Taxonomy (NCBI): domain Eukaryota; kingdom Metazoa; phylum Arthropoda; class Insecta; order Diptera; family Cecidomyiidae; genus Lestremia; species Lestremia cinerea. The sequence goes on from JANSTV010005564.1 coordinate 14,252, forward strand.
TCAAATCACATCGATTAGCCGCTCTGTGGAATAGACCACCTCCAAGGTCTATTGGGACATACGAAGTCGTTTGGAAATCGATAACGAGTAGTCGGGCTAGTCTCTGACGGACGGGAAAAACCAATAGAAAATTGTTATCTTCGTAGCAATCGCGTCGTAGTCGTCGACCAACAGGCCAAGAATCCTCCGGTTGATCCTTTTCCAAGAAAATTATTTCAAACAAAATGTCACCTCGTCAAATATTAATAAAGTGTTTTCCACCGAAATTGTATACTCTACGGCTGTGTTAGGTCGTATCGACAATTGATATTTCCATCTGAAATGGAAAAGCACGACAATGCACGATACTCGTTCGACCCAAAGCATGTCTTGCAATGGTTTGTCGAAGGACATTGATTTTCAATTGGGCTCATTCCAACGATATTCTCGTTGAAATTGTATCTCGTCCGCGGTTTTGAAACGACCAAAATATTTTCCACAAGATTCCCCGTTTCTAGGACACACAAATGACATTCATCCATTGCTCCGACGTCTAGTCGGCATCGATTGCATCCCCCCGAAAAGGTTGAAATATACTTTAGAGTTTTTGCTTTAAAATAATTTTTTTTTCCAATTTCGACCAATTAATCGACAGTGACATAATTAAAACGGTGACATTTGATGGAAATGAAATGTTAATTGGAAGCATTTCGGCTACATTGGCTTGTCGTGCAGATGACAGGCGTCCACCTCACCTTTCACCATTGTTTTTTCTGATGTTTCAGAAGAGCCACTGATTAGCTATTGATTGACGCGATTCTCGGCAAACCATTGTGATTTGATCGGCACATGACATGTTTCGAGCAATTACGAATGAGAACGACACATTTCCGATTATCGGCTTGGCATCTCAGTCGATTCAAATGATCAATCAAACCTGTGTGTGGGGTGAGCCGAACGGTGAATTCTCCGATTGTTGACCGAGTCGACCATTACGAATCGTTATCGAATCCGCCCTCAAACACGAAATTCAACACCGTCAACAATTTAACCGATTCCAATCTAATTCCAATCTATTTCCCATTACAGAATCGAGAACTACAAATCATGAGACGATTGGAACACTGCAATATTGTTAAACTGAAATATTTTTTTTATTCAAGCGGAGATAAGGTAAGTGCAGTTCACTGCTAGGTCAACTGGAAGCCAAATAGTAATTTTCCAATATCTTCCTTTTCGCCACGAAACTTTTCCGCAGAAAGACGAGGTTTATTTGAATTTAGTGCTCGAATATATCCCAGAAACAGTTTACAAAGTTGCACGTCAGTATGCAAAGAGTAAACAAACAATACCGATCAACTTCATCAGGGTAAGTTAATTTTGTTTTCCGTTGAACTAATTTCGACTGTAGAATTGTGGCTGTCCATTTTGGAATTTGTGCACAAAAAAAAACGTGAAACCGCTTCGTCCCAAATGTAAAATTCGTAAATAATTCATTTCGATGTGTTTTTTCTCGCTTCGACCTTGATGGCCATCCCAGAGGCACTGATGAGCAAATATCAAAGTCATTTATCTCAAAGGCGAAATAACGGTTTGTTGGTTCCCGTTAGAGGGATGAGTATCCGGCAACACACAACCGGAACATCGCCCTCCAGTCAATTGACGTCACCATTACAATGTGCCAAAGCACAAAATTCTTGTATCGCAATTCTGCCCAAGGACACACTTGAATCCCAGATGGCCGATATTTTGTGATGATTTACTGTGAAATTGCCTTTGATGCACCCAAAAGCACGTGCTGCCCAGCATACCGGCCATCACCAGTCTCATTCGGCCAATTATGTCAAATGATAATTACCATTTAATTCCATCTCATTTGTCATTAGAAAATTTATGACAAACTTCTTCGAAACGCAACATTATGTCGAACAGAATCTTTGGAACATTAGAATCAATTAGTGATACCATCGAAAGAGGCTCCGTCACGGGTTAATTTAATCAAATCGCTCGTGATCACATGACAATTGTTGATTACTACTTCTCGCTGACAATCTATTCTACTCGACACAAATTTACATTTCAAATTGATTGTTTTCGCCTGTTTATTTGATCTTCTATCGTTTCTCTTCGCGGTTTGCTGTCAATGTTGTTGTTATTGTTGTTTATGCTCTTGTTAAAGTTGATGTTGTTTTCGTTTATTTTCGATTTGTTTCGTTGCAACTTACGAATTTCAAATTGAAAAGCGCTCAAACGCACATACACAATTGCATATTTAATTTGCGCTTTCGATGACGCAGAAAAATTAGCGTAAGACCGAAAACAATGTGACTGTCCTGGATGGCACGTGATTGTCAAGTGATTTGTGATGCTTTGATTTATTAGCGATAAATATTGATAATTTTTCTGTGATGTTTGCGAGATGATACTTGGGATTGTGCAAAGAGGTGTGCGGGGGGTGATTGCTCACCGTGTTCTCCACATTCGGCGCGTGTTAAAATTTCCAATGGAGTTTTTTTGTCTCAACTTGGCCGTTTTCGATTCGTTTATTGCAGCTCTACATGTATCAACTGTTCAGAAGTTTAGCCTACATTCACTCATTGGGCGTATGCCATCGTGATATAA
>JANSTV010005675.1:0-16848 GCA_027564135.1 Lestremia cinerea
TTGTATGCACGATACTTGTCGTACGAGTCCAACATATGTTGATGCGATTTGTGTCAATGAAATGGTCATGCTGTGTGTGTGTGTGTCTGTGCATGCGCGCGTGTGTGTGTGGACGGATTTTACAACCGATTCGTATCGATGAGTTGAATCCATTTCTACAATCAGAATATGCGTTCGGTGAATGTGGGAGAGAAAGGAAGAGAAAGGGTGCCGATGCAAAGGGCCCATGGCTTGCCGGTTGAATTCGAATTCGGTGTTCAAAGCTCTGACGTAACGCTGCCCTCACCGGTCAATCGATGAATTTCACATTGAAAAGCTCACAAAACCAGCATCGAATCCACCGACCGTCACTCGACCTCCGCGCTCTACCAACTGCACGGCGACCATAAAAATGATTCTAAGCTTCTGAATTCGGTCAATAAGTGCGAGAAACCGGATCACATTTAAAAGTTCATCGCCTCGTTCTGGTTCATTCTCATGGCAAAAATTGCGACATGCAGCATTTTGTCTCTTTTCGATAAGACTCACCGCCATCGTCGAGAGCATTTGGCGTCGGAAATCAACGGCACCGAACACATACCATAGACGAGAAACGACCTAAAGCCCATTGCAAAACGATTGGCCAAGTTGATAAATGTAATTTTTCTACATTTGAATTGAGAACGAAAGAAAAAAAAAATTAAATTAATTGGAAAAAATAAAGAAAAAAAATGCTCCGACCGGGTTTTGGCTTAGCCATACGGTCAATGGATCGCTCAACAGTGGAGTTGAATGGCTGGTGCCCCAAAATGAAGAAATCAGTTCAACACGACGTAGTCGATATTCAATTTTATTTTGAAGATAAATTATGATCGGTCAATCGATCAAAAGTCCAGCATGAAATTGTGTTGGAATCGTTGAGATTTTGAATACCGGTTTCGGTTGAGCTGGGCCATTGAAACGAACGTGAATTGCAGAATGTCGAAGCTGGTGTCTGCGGTTGATTATGCGCGGACGCCTGGTGGTTTGTTGACGGTGTCTCGGGTGGCGTTGTGTACATCGTCACATCGCAAACAAGTCGATGTTGCGCCAAATGACTTCAGTCGCGGGCGTCCAGACTCTGTCAGGGACTACTAGCATCGCGAAAGGACTCGCTAGCCTCCAAATGTTGCATGAAAAAATCGGATCCAGAGCAATTCATTTCAAACGGACAATCCATCTCCACTCGCGCATATATTCATGCCAATCGAACGCCATTCGGTTGTCATCGTGCTGTGTCGTGTCCATGTGTTGATGTTTACATGCCGGCAAAAGCACCGACATTGATGATGAATTCATGTGACGAATAAAGGGCTATCCATCAACATGTTTCGCTCACAAATATCAAATGACATTTAATTACAGCGCATGAATCGAGTGCACGAATGAACCTATGGCCAAAGTCCAGCCGAAAACTGACCATGGTTTTATCGAATGCTTCAAATGATCGGACAAATATCGCCATGATATTCCAATTCGAATGAAATCAATCGGACTATCACCTTCGAAATATCTCTTGAAATTCTACCAAATACTTGACGATACTCATTTCAACTCGTTGCGATTACATTGCAAATCATGTTGACGAAATTCTTTTCCACATTCGAAATTCGTTCCAAAAATAACAAAATAATCCAGCAAAAAATTGAATCAAAAGTGAAAAAAGCGAGAGACGGAAGATTGAAAAATGCGTTGCGAAACGAATGGAGATTTTCTGTGCGCTTCGTCGACGCGGTTTATTTTCGTGCATTCGGCTTCTCCAGTCGGCCGAACGGCAGTTGGTAGGCTGACGATTCGTGTTCAGTTAGTCAGTGTGGATTAGATCACCGTCTCGAATAATCGTACTAATTTGCGAACGGCGACTTATTAACAACGCATCGTTCGGCTCGTTTCCATTGCACAGTCAGTCCAAGTTTGCATTCTGAATCATCCGGAGGCACATTGCGACGCTGGCAATTGCAGGTAATCGCATTCGCACCGAATTTCATTGCGTTTCATCATCATTTCCAACATTTCAATTTCATTTCGATTGAATGTCCACGACGCAAAACCCGATCCACATTCATTTCGAATGGAGTTTCTTGTGTTTTCGGCGAGAACTTTTCAGTCATTTTTCCGGCCGCTTCCATAATGTTGCAATAACCTTGAAACTCTGTAATGTTTACAAGTCGTCGCCAGACAATATTTTCGTTCGGCTACGGTTTTTTTTCGTTCAATTTTTTTTTCTCTTCACCTTCGCTGTGTGCGTTTCGGCGCAGCGACATTTTTTTTATTTCGTCTCACAAATAATAAACGCGATAAATATCGGATCGCGGTGGTTGTTGTTGTTGTTGTTTTCACGCTGTTGTTGTGCTGGCCGGTAACGATGCGCTTTTACGCATTTAGAATCCCATCCGAAAGCGGCTGCCGAACATATTTTCCAGAACTTTCATTCCATTTCACCGCTCGCTTGTCGAAAGTCTGCTGTTCGCGTGGGTTTGGAAATCGGCAGAAATCGGCCTGCTGGTGCATTGTAGTTGCGTTGATCGCCATTTCGAATAGTTCGGCGTTCCTGTTCAATCCCAGTCCCATCATCAAGCACACGCGCACCCGTTCAACCAAAGAAATTGAGAAATTTTCATAATCAAACAGGTACACGAATTCAATCATCGATTCTTCTGACAAACAAATAACAACAGCACAAATCAAACATTTGAGTTCAGCCATAAATCAATATTGAACATGGCTAGCGAGCGATTGGACGTTGTTATATTTGGAGCCAGTGGTTTCAGTATGTATTTCTTTTTCTTTTTCTTTTTCTTTTTCATTTCTTTAATTTTCGTTCGTTCTTGATTTGGAAACGAACTTTTTTTTAAAATTTTTTTCGTTATTTTTATCTTTTGATGACGCCATCGATTCTGTTTCAACAAAAAACAATTTATTTGCATTTTCTTAGCCGGCAAACATGCAATCTACGAAGGCGTTAAATTACTGGATAATTTGACATGGGGTGTTGCCGGGCGCAACAAAGACAAACTGCAGGATGTGCTCAAGGAGATGGGAGATCGCGCCAAGAAGGACTTGTCCAACATTCCGATCATCATTGCCGATGTGACGGATGAGAAATCGCTGAAGGAGATGGCGGAACGGGCTAAGATCATTGTCAACTGCAGTGGGCCGTACCGTTTCTACGGTGAACCAGTGGTCAAGGCTTGGTAGGTTCGAATCAGGCTCATTCCCGCAGGAGCCATTCATCAGCTTTGTTTCCTTCTGTTTCGATTCAGCATCAATGCCGGCACTCATCACGTTGATGTCAGCGGTGAGCCGCAGTACATGGAACGCATGCAACTGGAATACAATGACTTGGCTCGTGAGAAAGGAGTCTACATTGTTTCGGCATGCGGCTTCGACAGCATTCCAGCTGATATGGGCGTTCAGTTCCTGGAAAAGCACTTTGAGGGTGAAGTCAATTCGGTCGAATCGTATTTGAGATCCTGGACGACTCCCGGATTCAAGGTGGAGGGCGCAAGGTGAGACAGAATCCATTCACTTCACTTTGGGTTCAACGACTTATTCCCATCCATTCTGCAGCATCAATTATGGTACGTGGGAGTCGGCCGTATATGGTCTGGCTCACGCCAACGAATTGCAAGAGCTCAGACGCAAATTGTCTAAAGAGCCATTGCCAGCGAGTGAATACAAGCTGAAGCGACGTCCGGTGGTTCATAAGTCAACTATTGAAGATGGCTGGTGTCTGCCATTCCTTGGTTCAGATCGCTCGGTCGTGTTGCGATCACAGCGTTATCTTTACGAAGAGAAGAAGAAGCGTCCCATTCAAATGCAAGCTTACATCCGATTCCAGTGAGTTCGATGCATTCCAGGAATGAACAATGCAGTAACCGGTTCTTTTCTTCCAGATCCCTTCTGCACGTGGTTGTCCTTTCACTTTTCGGCATTGTTTTCGGCATTTTCACCAAATTCGAGTTCACTCGAAATCTACTTTTGGCCCATCCGAAATTCTTCTCGGGCGGATTCTTCTCGAAGGAAGGCCCAAAACCGGAAACCAGCGACAATACACATTTCTCAATGACTTTCCACGGCGAAGGATGGCCGGCCGAAGAGAGATTGTCCGAACCCTCTGACCGACACTCAAAGCCACCAACCAAGAAAATCATTACTCGAGTCACTGGCAAGAACCCAGGTGAGATTTTCGAGCAAAAGCTCGATACCTGGAAAATCTACCATTTTGACCATTCTCTTTTGCAGGATACGGAGCCACTTGCGTTGCCTTGCTCTTGTCGGCCGTCACCATTTTGAAGGAGACCGACAAACTTCCCAGCAACGGCGGAGTTCTGCCACCTGGAGCTTGTTTCCGTGAAACGAATTTGATCTCGAATTTGTCCAAGAACGGCTTCATCTTTGAGGTCATTTCGGCCAAGGAGGAGTCCAATCCCGATGAATAGATTGACCATCCACTCACAACACCATAAACCCTTTATCGTCCCATTCGAGGACAAACCTAAACTACTTATTCCTCGTTAATCGTTAATCCATCACGTATACTATGAAGATTACAGCTTTATTTACTTACCATTGTAACGTTGAACACGTCTTGTGAATTATAAATCTATGTGAAATCAAATCAAAATTATTTCTAAGCCTTAACTGTAGTGGCCGTCACTTTGATATTTGATGTTTGAGATGAAGAATCAAAGAATATTTTTCGATAATTTTGTAGCTTTGACATTCGCAACGTCCACAGATTTCGATGTCAATTTCAATTAGCAGCGAATAAAAGGAAAACCATTATCTTAACAATGAATTCATTTTGGAGTTTGAAGTCAACGGAAAGAATTCGCAAATCATTGTGAAAACACAAAGACATGGGTTGCGCGGGGATAGGCTGAAGGCCGAGCGCAATGATGAAAAATGACGGATCTTGATTTTTTTTCGATGGAAATGATGGTCGATTAGCGAGCAAAAGCCAAAAAGTCAATGGCAACAACCGTCACAATCGAGCGAGATTGTACTAATTTCAAGAATTTGTTTTTGCGATTTCCACGGCTGATAGATGGCACCAGTTGCCATTCCAATAAGCAGCGATGACTAATTCGCTCGGTCGTTTGGCGTGCTTAACGTCAAGTGCGGACTATTCGATGGGTAAAACCCAGAGTGATTAAGCTCGCTCATTGCGGACCGCGAGCGAAAGATAAATGCTCATTGGTCGCCTCACATAAATACCAGTCAGCTATGACGTACGCAAACAGTTAAATCGCCTCCATTCGAGTGACGACACCATCGACGGTCCAAGTGACGAACAGTCTTTTTGGTTGCATTTGTTTTGATTCGATTCGAAATTGTTTGGAAAGAAAAATAATTAAAAAAATGGTGAATGTTCCAACATTGGCATTGAATAATGGGGAGCGGATTCCGGCCATCGGCTTTGGCACTTGTGCGGTAAGTTGCGACGAAGAATTTCATTTGAAGAATCCGCGAATTTGACAGATTGTTGTTAATTGCACAGTCGCATGGGGGTGAAATCGAGCGTGCCGTTAAGCATGCCATTGATGCCGGCTACAGACACATTGACACAGCCTGGGCCTATGAGAATGAGCGTGAAATTGGCGATGCCGTTCGAGCAAAAATCCAGGAAGGTGTTGTGAAGCGCGAAGACATTTTCGTCACCACCAAAGTATGTAGCGGAGATTGAGTGTTGGGTTTCCTTGAGTGGTCCGCTAACATTTGAATGTTCCAGCTTTGGAACACATTTCACGACCCGGAGAAGGTCGAATTCGCTTGCCGAAAATCGTTGGAGAGCCTGGGACTTGGATACATTGATTTGTTCCTGATCCACTTCCCATTCGGATATAAATTCACGAGGGAACGAGAGCAATGGCCTAGGAACTCCGATGGAAGTCGAGCTTTGAGGCAAGGATCAGTTGACTGACTTCGACATTGACATTGGAAGGAGCAGTCAAACAACTTTTCTTAATTTTCAGTAATGTTGACTACGTTGACACTTGGAAAGCCATGGAAAAACTAGTTGAATCTGGTTTGGTGAAGAGCATCGGCGTTTCCAACTTCAACAGCGAGCAAATCACGAGAATATTGAATGTTGCCCGGATCAAACCGGTTATGAATCAAGTAGGTGTTCGCCCCCTCTCAACTCCATAGAAATCGATCTGACAAGATTCTGCTCTTCCAGGTGGAATGCTCACCAACAATCAATCAAAAAAAATTGACGAAATTCTGCAGAGATCGCGAAATTTTGGTCACCGGATTTTGCCCATTGGGACCACTACGGATGCCATCCCGAACGTTCAGCGAGAAGGTCAAACTGATTGCCGATAAACACGGCAAAACTTCAGCCCAAATCGTGCTGAGATATCTGATCGAACTGGGAGTCATTCCGATACCGAAATCCGTCCGCCAGGAACGCATCGAGCAGAATGTAAATGTCTTCGACTTTCAATTGACCGAAGATGATCACCGAGTAATGGACGCTTTCAACACTGGCCGACGAATGGTTGCCATGCATGATGCCATGGATTCACCACATTGGCCGTACGGCATTGAATTCTGATTGAATGTTTTGGTTGACAATAAAGCTATTTATTATTTGTTAAGAACGATTCCGAATGTGTTGTTTTTCTGTCTTTGTCTGGCCAACGACTAGCGACATCTGTCGGTGCTGCAGCCACAACACTCCGGTAAATAACGATGTTTAGTACTGGCTCAGTGTCCCGCCATTTGAACGCGCTGTCACGCTACGACAACGCCATTCAATCCTCTTGAATTTTGTATGCGAGCTGTGCGGATCCGTAATAGTGGATAATTCAATCGTCAATAATTTCGTTTGCTATTAATCGATTCCGTGTAACTGGTGTAAGTCTCGTTCACCAAGCGGAATCAGTCCAAATTGTGAATTTCCACGAGGTAATTATTGTTTTGAGGCATCGTCGCGTCATGGGGAGACACTCACAGTGAGACACCTCGGAAAAAACGATGAGACTCGACGAATTTGTAATCATCTATTTCGCAATTAACCGATCATGCGATGCATTTCTGGTGACCTTGTGACCGAACAATAGTCAATAATGTGATGATTCCTGCGCCGTCAGTGACTCCGTTTACCGAAAATGCCAATTGTCGGGTGAATTTTAATTTTTCTCCGCTTTGATCTTTCAGCGGAAAAGTTTGGTTATGTCATTTGAAACCATATTCAACGAGAACGTAACCGCTATCTGAACAGTGTGATATTTTCTGATAGTTTGCCGAAAGACAGAAAAAAGAGCAAACATGTTTGGCGCACAGAAACCCGCATTTGGCGCAGCCCCCAATCCTTTTGGCCAGCAGCAACCTCAATCGACCTTCGGCAAGCCGCCGACGAACACTTTTGGACAGCCAACGGGATTCGGCCAACAAAACGCCTCGTTATTCGGGCAACCAGCTCAACCGCAACCTGGCGTTTTCGGTGTAGCACCGGCTCCGGCATTTGGGGCTCAACAAACGCCAGGCTTCGGCACTCCGGCAACCACACAGTCCGGATTTGGCAGTGAGTCCAAACATTTCGTAATCTTATGAAATGTTTTCGTAAAACGATTTCTCTTTCAGCGTTCGGTCAGCCACAACCTCAACCGGCGACATCACTCTTCGGCCAGACCAATCCCAACACATCGCTGTTTGGTCAGCCATCAACATCGGGCTTTGGAGCGGCCAAGCCGAGTGCTTTTGGTTTTGGCACTAGTCAACCAACGTCGCTGTTTGGGCAACCAAGCACGTCGACCACCAGCACCGGTTTCGGGACATTCGGTGCGACAACCACACAAGCGTTTGGCGGCGCTCAAACGGCAAACGCCGGCACCTCCATTGCCAAATATCAACCGCATTCCGGCACCGATACTCTCGTAAAAAATGGTCAAACGAATAATGTCAACACGAGACAACACTGCATCACCGCGATGAAGGAGTACGAAGCGAAATGTCTCGAGGAATTACGAATGGAAGATTACGTGTCGAATCGAAAGGGGCCACAAGCCGGTTCCGTGCAACCAGCTGGCGGTATGTTTGGAGCCAACACATCAGCAACGGGTCTTTTTGGAGCACCCGCCTCACAACCACAGTCCACCGGATTGTTCGGCCAACCAGCTGCTGCAAATCAGCTTGGGAGCTTTGGAGCATCGACCAGTTCGTTTGGCCAGCAAACATCGGCATTTGGTCAGCCAACTCAACAAGCACCGGGAGGCTTATTCGGCGCCAAGCCAGCAGCATTCGGACAGACATCGTCGTCATTCGGCCAACCAGCTCAACCACAAGCAGCTGGTTTGTTTGGCCAAGCGAAGCCAACCACATTCGGAGCCCCAACAGCAGCCGCCTCAACGGGATTCGGGGCATTCGGTAATGCAGCAGCCACAGCCCAACCATTCGCTAAACCGACATTCGGTCAGCAGCAGACCGGTCTGTTTGGACAACCAACCGCTCCGAACGCATCAGCTTTCGGACAACCCAGCACTTTTGGGGGTTTCGGAGCCACGCAACCTGCAGTCACAAGCCAACCGGCACCTTTGTTTGGAGCAACAAGCACAGCTGGTGGCTTCGGTAGCTTTGGCTCAACCGCGCCAACCTCAACAGGGTTCGGAGGCTTTGGCGCCACAACAATAACCGCTACTGGCGGCGGTCTGTTTGCTAAGCCAACAACCGGATTCGGAGCGACACCTGCATTTGGCCAACAGACGACAGCAACATCGACTGGTGGCTTTGGACTCGGGAGCTTTGGTGCCCCGGCGACATCGAGCGCTTTCGGTACGTTTGGTCAAGCGAGTGCCTTCAACAAGCCAGCTGCTCCCGCTTTCCCTGGATTCGGCGCTCAGGCGAACGCTCCTACTTTGGGCGGAGGCTTTGGGTTATCATCAAATTTGGGCGGAGGATTGTACGTACCCTGCACTCATTGAATGTTCGAATTCTTTTTTCTGACTTCGGATATCTTTTCTTTCTAGTGGAACCAGCCTCACTGCGCAGCCGCAGCAACAACCTGCTGTGCCGATTCATCAACACATTTTATCCTTGACAACGTCGCCATATGGCGACAATCCAATTTTCAAGGACCTCAAGCAACCTACTCTGAGCGAAGATGCCCTCAAACCAACGAATCCGGCTGCTCAAAAGGCGATTCTAGAATCAGCCTCAAATCTATACAAAATTTCACCGAAAATCGGCAATGGCCTTAAAGTGAAGCCAGTTGGATCGACTTTGTCAAAGGTAATACCGTCCTCTAACCCTCTCGAATGAAAACCAATAAGAAATTCGTTTCTTTTGCTTCTTCAGAAATCCCTCTTTGGCGGCCTTGAAGAATACGACAGTTCGGTCGAGGAAAGCTTCAGTCTGAAGCCGAATGCCAAGCGATTGGTCATCAAAAAACCATCCGAAGTGTCTGCTGACGATAGTTTCACTTTGAAATCCAACAGCAAGAGTTTGAACTTGAAGAAGTCTTTGGAAAATTCCAAGGTCTCATCTCCGCTGCAGGATTCGAATCAGCAAAATCTGAACATTTCCTCGTCTACCGGGTTTGGTGCTGGGACTCATCAATCTTTCAGCAGCGATGCTAAATCAGCATTGTCGGTGCCTCTTGAGGTGGAGAATCCGCGACGCGTCTCTTGGTTACACACAAACAAGGAAAAAAAGAATCCAATCAGTCGCTTGGCATCGGAGTCGCCAGCCAACAACACCATTGAAGATCTGGTGCCATCTAACAGCGAAAAGAAAGCAATTAGTGGACGTGCAACCAACCAATCGGGTGGCCAATCGCCAACCACCTCGTATCCTCCCGGTCTCGGCAACAAGACAGTCCACTTCTCTGCTCGCAATCCCAACGACAGCATCCTGGGCGGATCCATCTTGGAAGATACCAGTATTGATTTGTCCATCATCAACACGGAACCCCATCCAACGGGCATCGTCCTGTCTCGTGCTGGCTACTACACTATTCCGCCACTAGACAAATTGACAGACTTCATGAGTGGAGAGAGTTGCGTTGTGAACGATTTCACGATTGGCCGCAAAGGCTACGGTAACGTGTACTTCAAGGGGCCAATCGATGTGGCCGGCTTGAACTTGGACGAATTGGTCCACTTCCGCCACAAGGAGGTGATCATTTACCCGGATGACGAGAACAAGCCCCCCGTGGGAAAAGGGTTGAATCGTAAGGCCCAGATTACGTTGGACCAAGTTTGGCCACAAGACAAAACCAAACACGAGCCAATCAAGGACCGAGAACGGCTTGAAGCGATGGACTACGAGGAGCGGTTGCGCAATGTCTGCGATAGAGCTGATACGCGATTCGTAGAATATCGCCCGGAGACCGGCAGTTGGGTTTTCAAAGTTGACCATTTCTCCAAGTACGGCTTGGATGACAGCGACGAAGAGGACCTTCCGGTCGACCCGAAGAAGGCCAAATACAATGCTGCCACTGCTGATGCCTCAGCTGTTGAAGGACCCCAAACTGGCGCTATTCCAAAGGTAAAATGAAAATCCTTTGTTGACAGTTGCTATTTGCCCATTATTTCAACTGTACACTATTGATATTAGACGACTTAGAATCCCCCAAAAACAAAAAAAAAGAGATTTATTTTAAAATGTTTCAAAGAGAAAAGAATAAAATTTTATGCGAATTTTTTTTTTTCATTTGTGCTTTTAGTCGAATCAGATATCAAAGACGAAGATCACAAGCGAATCAGACGATCCAATCAAAGCTCAAGGTCTTGGAGGATTTGGCCATTACGATAAAGGTGCTTATCGGCAAAAATTGAAGAATTTTTTTTTGAAGAAAATGTCTAAAACTAAATTTCTTCGCAGAAAATACCGATTATGGAATGAACTTCAGCTCGTTGCATCGCAGTCACCATTCTCATATGTCGGGGCCGACGAGTCCAACAACCGATTTGGCGATGGACATGGGCACCGATTCGCACAAGCTGCAATTGATGAAAGCGTCGTTCTTCGTTGACGACGACTACGATGGCAAGTCAGGTAAGTCGCCCAATGCCCTCCGCTCCGCTCAAGAACATGCAACTAACTCAAGAATCCTTCGTCAAACAGTGATCTCTGAGGTCTATGGTGGCCGCGACAGCCCCGACCAAATTGTGCCAAACAAGCGACTCTTCTTGACGTATTCCACTCCAACGCAATCGTTGATGTCCAAGGAAATGTCCAGCACCAACAGTTCCAGTTCAATCGATACGCCAATTTTGAGTCCTGCGTTGCCAACCATTCGTGAAACCGAATTCAGGCGAATGGATGCGATCCCGGAGAACAAGCGATTGTTATCTCAGTTCGCGGTGAAGCCAACACCGTTGATTGTCAAGCCAAAAATCGCGATAAATCGTGTGACTGGCAGCGTTTTGTCTATCGAAAAATCATTGCTTTCAACGTTTTTGGTGCGAATTCAACAAAGCAAGGAGTATTCCACACGAATGCTGATGAACTGTGCATCTGATTTGGCATTTCATCACGGGCGGCGTTTTAAGATCGGCTGGAGCCAGCAGAACTCTCTGATCATTTTGACGACCGTGCAGACTTCCAAATTGCTGGAGCGTCACAGTGACTTGGCTGATCTCTCGGATGTGTTCGATGGACGGCAATCGGATGATTTGTCGCCATTGTTGCTGCAACATTTGAAAATCTCGTCACGACAACGAGTTCGGACCGAGACATTCCACGAATCGATTATCGATCATTTGCGATGTCAATTGCAGCAAAGTCAAGTGCATGCCGTGACCAACAGCGATTGCCCGTATTACACATCGGGCGGCGGCACCAACACTTTGGACGAGCACTACGAATTGGCCAAACGATGTGCGAAATTGAGTGAATACGAGCAGTTCTGCGTGACCGTTTGGTCCTTGTGTGCCACATTGTGGAGTGAGCGCGAGGAAATCGAGGACTTGCCGGAGAATGATCATGCGGTTGTCATGCTGCGTCGCGAGCTATTCTCCGATTGGCTTGAGGAGGCCGTCACCGATAAGAAGTTATTCAACAAAATTGGCATGAGGTCCGATTATACGGAGCACCTGCTCAATTTGCTGGCTTGCCACAAGATCACCGAGGCCTGTGAATTGGCCTTTAACCACAACGACATGAATCTGTCGCTGCTTCTGGCGCAGTGCTGCAGCAGCAAAGTTCTTAAGGCGCTGATCGAAACCCAATTGAAGTCATGGAAGGACACTGAAGCTGACAAGTACATCTCAGTGGAGCGATTGAAGGCCTACATGCTGGCAGGCGGGGTTTCTACTTACATTCACTCAAACAACAACCAAATAAACGTTTACGAAAACATGGACTGGCTCAAAGCACTCGCGGTAAGTTCGCAATCTGTCCAGAAGATAATTCTCCGCTAAACCAATGTTCCTCAACAGACAACCACCTGGTATTTGTGTTCGCCGACTGCGTCATTGACCGATGCCCTTCTGAAATACGAAGAAGCGTTCCACGGTGATGCCGCCTACCCGTCACCACCTCACACAAACGAGATTCGCATCCAGCCTGGACCACACTCGAACATGATATACGACTTGCGCTACCACATTTTGAAACTGTACTCGAAACGCAGCCATCCGTTGGAGACCCTACTGAATCCAGCCACTCACACAGCCGATTCCCTTGATTTCCGTTTGAGTTGGTTGCTGTTGCAAGTGCTCAGCAGCTTGGGCTACCATCATTGCTCTGAGTTGTCCGAGTCTCAATTGCATGTGTCGTTCGCAAGCCAATTGGAGAACTACGGCTTGTGGGACTGGTCGATTTTCGTCCTGTTGCACATTCGCCAGCAAAACAAGCGCGAATTAGCCATTCAGGAGATTCTTTATCGCTACATAAGCTTGTCCAAGGACGACAACTACAAACAGAAGGAGCAGTTTATCGTAAATGAGCTACGCATTCCCGAAAAATGGATATTTTGGGCAAAAGCTGTACGAGCCGGTGCAGCACACAACTATCGTGCTCAAGCTGATTTTCTGCTCAAAGCAAAACAATGGTCGATGGCACATGATGTTCTCATGACGCATATTGCCCCGGATGCCATCATCAATGGTAACCTTCATCACGCCAACTCCCGCCAACATGGGACCATTCACACTCACCCATTCTCTTTTTCCTTCCAGGAAACACGAAAAAAATCAAAGACTTATTGGATCGCATCGAGGACCACCGCCAAGTTCCAAACTGGTCCAACCAAGGAATGATTCTGTTGGACTATTTCGATTTGACAACAAAGGTATGCCCCGATTCGAACGCGCATTGCATTCCAACGAATCCGCTAAGCGAATTTTCCATTCGATTTCAGTTCGAAAGTCTCAAGACGATACACGAAGGTGACATTGAAACCCGCTGGGAAGGACTGAAGCCACAATTGTCAGAGTTGTGTTCGCGCATCAATTTGTTCCCGTGTCCAACGGCCAAACATCGATTGTGCCAAAGTGAAATAGCTCAACGTCTAGCGATTCTAGTAACCGGCATGGACATCCTGTGTCCCGACATCAATCCGTGTCTGTCGGTGAAAGCCGCGTTGGAGAAGCTGCCGTTATCCGAGGAGTATGCCAAGCGCAAGGTACGCGCCTTGTTAGACAATGAGAATCTAATTGAAATGTTCCAAGCAAACGATAATTGACCATTCGAAAATGGCTTGCCGTCTGGTTTTATTTTAAGTTACAATTAAGTTAAATAAAGAATAAAAATAAATCATTGAAAAAATTACAAAAATTGATCGAGATTAGTTTTGTGAGGAATGTGCGCTTAATAAATGACACGGCCATTGGAACCATTCAGGACACTTTCTTGCGTTTCATTTTTGAATCTATTGTTCATTCTTTGCCCGTACCTCTACCCAACCATCGTAGCAGCCTTTGATGACCAACTTGCGACTCTGGAACCCAGCACTGAAATGATTGTGAGTTTTTATGGCTGATTGTTTGCTGCCTTCCCTCACGGAACAATTCCAGCCTTGCACCCGATGACTGCAAAGCGAAGACGCTCGTTCAGAGATTAGTTTGGTCTTGAGTCATAATTGTTGACCAACATTTTCTCGAGATTTATCTCATTCTCTATGTGAATGTTCCACACGATTCGACACGCAATAGCACGACTCCTCACAATGCGCTCCGCAAGAAAACGGATTTCGACGAAGTAAAAAACGTCGTCTGACACCGAGCCACCCGTCGTGTCGATGGCGACGCCGCAGAGCTCACCGACAGATGGCGCCACCATCGACACCTACACAAGCACTTGCTGTCAAACCCAAAGCGTACACTAAGAAAAAAAATGGAAAAAAGTTAAAATGTCGCTCATTGCGTGAATGTAGTAAACCGCGGTGGTCTCTTTGGTGATAAACATTCTGCTAGTTTTGTTTTGGAAAAGCGAGTGAAAAATAGTCGGAAATAAATGGTTTTTCGCGGGTGATGTCAGTCGAATTGGTGGAAATTTCATGAGCAATCGTTAAAAAATCAAATTGGCAACAATGGCCGTGTGGAAAAGTGTCGGTGAAAAATGTATATACGGAATTGGTATGTGTTTCAAATGTCGACGGACGAAACGGGTAGCGCGACCAATGGAGGAGAAGAAAAAACAGAAACAAAATCCGCGTCGAAACGGATGATGATTTTTGTTTGGCACCGACGGCCAGTGCTGCAGAGAGTGTTACTTGTTGCATTCGGGGAGATTTTGCGTCGCGACACACGAGAGCGACAGCCGCGACAAAATCACACACAACATTGGGTTTCTCGGAAATTTGAATGATTAATTTTCGTTGGAGATCTTTTTGTTCAGTTTTATCTGCGTCTTCTCGGATTCTGCTTAAGCTGGCGAAATCGCAGCGAGCGAAGCATAAAGAGAAGAGCACAGAAAGAAGAAAGAAAAAATCAAGCGATTCACGTTCGCCGAGATTGTTGTTGCCGTTTATATAAAATCGAAACGACAAAACTGTTTGTGTCATATTCTGTGAGCGAACGTTCATTTCCATTAGTCATGATCGATTGCATAAAAAAGGCATTCACGACAATTCAAATGAATTCCGCTTCGCATTGACTTCCTTTTCGCTGATGCCATCCAGTTTGATAATAATTAATTTACCAAAGCGGTTGGCATTCCGTCTCATCTCCTCATTAATTCTGACTCGATGCTCAAATTTGAAAACTCTCAAGCGATTGTCGAGCACACACAGCAACACACCAGCGCGCAACCAGTCGCAGCACCAGCACCAGCACCAGCACCAGCGGCAGCAACAACAACAATCAATATTCACTTGTTGTGTGTCTAAAATGGCTCAATGTTTTTTTTTGTTTCGAATACTTTTCTCCTTCTTCTTTTATTTGATAGTCGACTAAGCGAGCCAACGACAAAACGGAAAAAAATGTGACTAATTAACATTTTATTGTTTACGATTATTGTTATTATTAAATAATGCGTCGTCTGCGATCGTCATTATGCGTTCTCGATGTGTGATGCGTATTTGACGGTTCAGTGAGCGATGTGAACTCCCAAAGGCATAAATCATCGTTGATGTGCATCGATCAACAGGCGGGTACACTCATGTCGATGATCAATTCACGAAGAATTCTGAAACTAATTGCTTGAAAACCGTTGTCCTTGACATGACCCAATTGAGCTCTCGGCTCCGTGCTTAGCTCAGCTCAGCGCAGCTCAGCTCAGCTGACCAGATTATCAACGAATCGACCATTCAATTTCGATTCCAATTCAAATTCGATCAAACGCTGGCGTCGACGCCACATTCACCATTCGTCACAATCGCGATGGCGCATCACACCATCGGTCCGAATAGAGACGTTTTCGTACTGCAATATGCATCCAAATAGACGTGTCCTCGTCTCACATTTGGTGTTGTGTGCGTTTAATGGAAGCGGAGACGCCGCATGACACACCCTCATTCTTCAATTAAACTCTCCATTTGTTCAGTTGATTCCGATGTGATCGGCATTCTTTCATTCTTCTCTTCCGAAAATGTCCAGCCAATGTCAGATTCGTATCAAAATCAATTGTTCGCTTTGTTTTGGTTCGTGTCGTTGATTCGGTTTTTGAATTGAATGGCGATTCTTGTGTCTCTGTTTTTGCCGCTTATGATGCTCATCTCGCAAACAATAACAATAATTGTTGTGAATTGCCGTGGCAAACAAACGATCGTATCCAAAATAAAATCCAAAAAAAAAAAAATGAAGAAAAAACCAACGAAAAATTCGAAGAGGAAAAAAAACTCGCCAAAATGAATGGCGCACGTGAACAATGGATGTTCAGAGGTGGTGTTGCTGCCGCTGCCGCTGTTAAGCCAATGGTATTTCTACCTACTTGAGAATTTCGCGCAATTACGATAACCCATAATCTGGCACATTGTTCATCGTTTGAAACGAAACATCCAATGCGAATTCTCGGCCGCCTTCGATGTGTGCTGTGTGTCATTCCGTTTCGGTTATGCGAAGCAAATGCGCATCGCTCATATCCAGTTTTTCGAGAAAATGTAACTGTTCCGTTTTTTCCATTGGCATTCAATCTTATCACAATGACAACACTAAGAAATCGCTTGATTAGGAAAGTGCGCTATCGCCCTGCCCTGTCTTCGATACAAAACACAACAAACTCGCGAATGTCGGACGACGACGCTGCCGATGTTGATGTTGACGATGACGATGACGACGACGACGATGACGACGACGACGACGACGACGACGACGATGAAACAACAACAGATGCGATTATCACACAATTCGAATCTTGTAAAAATTGCTTTGCGCAGGTATTCGACAGCGTTAGCAAATGTGAATGAAGAAAAATTTGTGTCAATTGCTATTGTGATTC
>JANSTV010005786.1:0-16847 GCA_027564135.1 Lestremia cinerea
TCGTCCTCATTGTCTTCGCACGATGACGACGATGACGATGACGACGGTGACAAAACGGATGGCCGTTCAAGTGATGGTAGCTCACGCATTGGTAAACTGTTAAGCTCCTCTAGTAAATCGAAACTGAAGCGAAAATCGCGAGATAAAAATTCAAAATCGAATGCAAATAGCGCGGGCGATAGCAGTTGCTGTTCAAGTCAGGAATTATCGCCGGACGATCGACAACCACGGACGAGTCACGAGACTTATTTGAACGCTTGTTCGAGCAGTCAAGAGACATACTGTTCGGAAGTTGAGCAAATTGCCGACGATTCGCGACTTAGAAAGAACGTAGGGATCAATAACCGTAACATTTTTGATGCAAATTATCCGACTAGCCAAGAAACGGTCTATCCCAATTCGGAGGAGTACCCTTCCTCTGGTTCGTTAGCGTTATTGTCTTCGAAGAATCTGCAAGGCAGTAACGTGTTCAGTTCTTCGAGCGGCATCGATACAGCGGTCACGGTGACATCAACATCGAGCGGCGTCTCGACCGGATCGGCAACATCGCTGGACAACCACAGATCGACGGACGCAAACGGAAACAGCAAGAGCACAGGCGCAGGCTCACCAGCGGGCGGTAAAAAACGCAAACGAAAATCAACTTTTACTAACATTTTGTCGGAAGTCGATGATGATGACGAGGACATTTCAACTGAGATGATCAAACGCATTCGATCGTCTGATCATCATCAGTTCAGCACGGATGACATGTGCATCATGTGCTTGTCGCAACCGAAAGACGGTGCCTTTGTTCATAATCGGCTGTTGCATGTGTGCTGTTGTTATCGATGCGCGGTCAAGGTGTGGAACAAGCGAAGACGTTGCCCGGTCTGCAATTCGCAGGCGAAAAACGTTCTGAAAATGTTTGTTCATTGATTTTGGCTGTGGCGATAACAGCTGCACGTCCGACAAGGCAAATGAAGGGCCCACTGAGGCGGGTCGTTCACATGCCGGACAGGCGATTGTCTTCAGACACCATTCGGTTCCTCTGGACTGTCGCCGCCCATGCAGAATGGACATCGTTTCGCTTCCAAACGTTCATGCATTCTGGAAGGACAATCGAAACGATGCGCCAAATTCGATGCGATCACGAAAAAAAGAAGCATTCAATGCTTTTTGCTAAGTTTTAATTAACTCCTTAATTTTAGTTAGGATTTTTCATTTTTTTTCAAATTTTTTTTTTCTTTCCTCTTTGAAAACAAACATCTTTCAAAGTGACGGTTTGGAATTACCATTTCAAACGAGCTTACGAATCGATTATCCAACCAATGACAGACGAAAAATTGATGTAAACTAGAATTGATCAAATTTCTGCTTGAGTTTTCGAAAGGACATTCAATGGGATATTACTCACCTCAACGAGGGGTTGGAAGGGGCTGATGAGCAATCACAGCTCGAGCGACTTGTGATTGAGGGCTCAATTGATGGGGTGAAGAACAAAATACCCGTAAATATTGCAGGAGAGCTGTCAAGCTCTCCAAATGCACAATTCCCCCGACACGTGAAGAAAACGAAAACATTCCAAGCAGAAGTCACTGACAATTCAAAACCCAAACAACAAACAATCGAAAATGCATTCGCAAGAGAAAGACAATAAAGAGCCCCATTGAACAAAATATTTTTTTGTAAAACAAAATCCAGGGTTGTGGCGTTCAAAAAAAGCACATGAAATGAAATTGTAATATTAGCTTTGCTAATAAATAATTCTAAGAGACGAATGGAACGATCGTGAAAGAGAAGACGATGGAGGAGAAGAGAGCGAGAGAGAGAGAAAAACAAATGTGGGCGAGTCACACCCTGAGACCATTGCCGAAATCCTACTTCAGAGACAGAAAATGCAACGTCAAGGTCTGGCACCATTTTGTTGAAGACATTTTGGAAGGATTTTCCATGCGCCCAGCGGGTGCATTGTTGCTTCACGAAGACGTTGTTTTGATATTCGCCGTCTCTGAAAAGGAAGATACGCAATGGTTAACCACCAATTGTATGTGCGAGACATTCTATTTGAGCTGCTTCTGAAACAGCTCAGACAGAACGGCCCGTCACATATCGAATGCGATGTTTGACGAATGACTTTGGTTGGATGCTTTAACGCCACGCAACGGGCTTCAATCGGCATATAGATTTTTATATGTGCCCGCCCGTGCAACGATTCAAATACTATCAAAACACAACCTCGAAACAAGTGAGACAAAATGAACTTTGTTGTTCTTTAAACGAAATTTTAAAAGGGAATTTGAATTATATTTTATTATTCTAGCAATTAATGAATGAATGAATGAGAAACGAATTTATATTTAACATCAAGTGATTGAATTATCGGAAAATCTCTATTTAGCGGGTCGGCACACGAAACGATGACGTTCACGTAGAAGGGCGATGAGCAGGATTAGGCATCGCCCGGGGCTGGGGCAAGCCTACACACATTCACACACACACACTCACAGATTCATACAGCCATAAACACCAAGACAGTCATCGGACATGAGGGCTGGGAACAACCTGAGGGGCAATGCCACGTTCAACAACCGTCGACGATTCGCCCCCGACCCACTCGCTCGCCAATTCACCAGCGACGACAACTCATCCACCATTGGTATCGTTTCTCGTGTTGGTTTACTAAGCGAGATTTTCCCATAATTCAATTATTTCCAATTTTAATTTTTCCCCAATTTTTTGTAATATACAATTTAGCTGAGTACATGTAACATTTATAACGACTGATCGAAAAGATGATGAAAAAACGCTAATTGAATCAAGATGGACCAACACGAAAAAAAGACGCAAACTAAAGATGGCATTGTGGGAAAAGATCAAGCAAAAAAATAATTGATGAAAAGAGGACTATCGACCCGACCACACACGTTCAAAGCCACAGAAAAGATGAAGCAATTCACAACAAAAACAGAGAAAATATAAACAATACGAAAAAGAAAGAGGAAGAAAATCAACCCCCTCTCCGAGATTGATGACAAATAAAACTAATCATTGATTCTTCTTTTTCCACAGCCAAATAAATCGTTGTTTCATTTGCATGATTTGATTGATGATCTCGGATGGATTGGCGATCGTTGCGTGTCGTGCGCTGTCTATTCTAGTCGAAGGGCATTTCCCCTCAACATCGCCAGCCAATCGAAAGGCACGATCGCTGATTCACCCGCATTTGGTTTTGGGGGCCATTCTCTGCCTGCTTTTCATTGAAAAAATCTCTCTAAAATGTAGTTAGTCGTTTTCCTATCACTTTTCTTGAATTGAGAAAAAAAAAAACAATTGCTTTGAATTTTGTAAATACACTATTTTTCGCCTTAATTTCAACTGATAAATTAAAATGGAATCCTTCATGCGAATGCCCAAAAATGGGCAAAAATCTAAATGTGGCGCTTGTTGTTGTTTTTCTTTCTTCCTTTTCGGATCTTTCGTTTCATTTCTACGCTTCTCTTCGCATTTGCTCAATCTAGTACTGCTGCAGACCGGTGATGAGTTATGCACCGCGTCGGTGTGTTTCAATTAGAAACATACGTTCCGCCGTACAGTAGAACCTGTTCAATGGTCGATCCCTGGCTGGTCAACTGTGACGAATGCCGTGCGAGGGAATGCTTGGGTTTGATGAACTCACTGGGAATGGCTTTTAGCAATCGACGCGTTCGGATGTGGAGTTTCGAGCGAGTCATGACTTTTCAGTTTGATTCACCTGAGTCATCAAAACGATCAGAACGAACCCAGCAAACAGACACCGATTGAGTCGGTTCGACTGTGTTTCGTTGTTCTCTCAGTGAACAGTTTGCATTCGAAACGGAGGAGAGAGTGAGAGAGTGAAGAGTACCGAAATGCATCAAGCAAACGGCCGATGAGTCACTCGTATTGCTGTTCTGTTCGCTGTTCGCTGTCTGTCTTTATACTCGTTCAACAATTGATTCAAAAATTCAGTTGAATTCAAATCGTTGTCGTGTGAGCATCGTTCGTTGAATCGTGTGATCGAAACAGAATTATTTTGTGCTTTGAAAATCTGATATTCTTTTGTTTGCCAAATCCAGCATTCCGTTCATTGTTCTCCATTCGAATCAGCTAGGTAAGTGGAATTGTCGCTTCATTTGGCCGGTCGGACGGGCCGGTGCATTCGATCGGGAAATGACATGAAATTCGGTTGTCTGTCTGGGCTAATCGGATTGTCGGATAATTTAATAACGCCGACCACCATTTCAATCGTCAAATACCCGTTGAATTCGGCCTGCGACTGTTTCATTCGACTTGTTGTTTTTTTCTGGTTTCGCCGGAAATTTATCGAAACGCAAAAAAAAAACAACAAAAATTGGCGTTTCAAGATTTTTAAAAATAACATTTCTCCGATGACCGTATACGGTGCTGGTGTTGCGGTTGATTGGCTCGGCTGCAAAACAAATACGCCGACGACCAGCGACGAACGACGACAACAATAAAAATTAATTGAAACCGGATTTTGCATGGGCGGCGTCCATTCGACTTTCGGGTGAGCGTTATTCATGTCGTGCCGTGCATCTGTTTTCAAGTGTACGACAGCCGGAGTGACAATAACGCGGAAAGGCAAAGGGTTGCAAAAGCGTTACTATGCAAAACAGCCATTCCGGACAGTTGTCAGGACACGCGTCACTCGTTCATGCGAATTTTTGCTTCTTTCGTTTCATTCCGCCGGTGTGCCGATTTCGCCATCGACATAGTCGTTTTGCGCTTGCCAAAATGAAAACCGGTTTTCACTTTCCGGGGCATCGCATCAGCATCGAATGAAATCATCTGTGGCGAAATGAAGAAAGTTGATTTTCGTTTTGCAGCGAAATTCCCAGATTGGATGCCTCGACCGGGTCAGTCGAGGGTCTGAGGAAACGTCTGCAAAACGTTCTTTGTCCGGCGACAGCTCTTGAAACGGATTCCTTGTTCGATCTCATCGCAGACAATAGCCACGGTTGTGAATGGCGTTTCGGAAACGTCCCGGTCGCTGCTGATGCAGTCGGAATATTGAAATGCCAATCGCACCGTCGGACGATCAATTTTGAATTCATTAGCGATTCTGGTCGCAAGCGATTCTCGATTTTCGTCGATGAAATTCATTTTATCGATTGGTATTTGCTTTTGCTTCGTCGGCTACAAAGTCTTTCTGGTGGCCGCCGTAAATCATGCGATTATTGCTGCTTCAGTTGGTTGTGCGATTCACCAAAAAATGCCTAAATGCATTTCGATTGCATATTTTTTTCGTCGAGTTGGCTATCGGCAACGGATGTCAACTGTCATACAGGCGATACGCGATATTATCTGCCTGTACTGCAGCCAAGCCCATGTTTTCGAGTGGTGCCCTCGCAACAAAGTCCCAATCACCAAAAGCAAACGGCACAACCGAGACGAGTCACATTCCAGAGGCCATAATGGCTTCCTGTCCGGCGAAGCCAAATATGCGACGCTTCTAATTTCGATTTCGAATCACTGTCTGCGGCCATCGTTGCCGACCTTGCACGACAACATCCCATCCCAAAACGCATTCGCACAAAATTGGCTCGTTTTAGGCTCATAAACCATTTAATGCCTTATCGACCGCTCCATGTTTTCGCCGTTTTGCGCCGATAAAATCCATTGTTTTGAAATCGTTTCGACGAACATTCGAATCATCAACAGAATTTCACGATAAATTTCTTTGAAGCAAACAATAAATCCAAACCATGTTATCACAACCGCCACCATTCGAATGAGTCACGCATTGCGTCTTGTGAATAACAATGCATCATTTCGGTATCGCTGTTCGTGCGGAGCTTTCGTTCGTTTGAAACAAGCGCGTTGAACGTCATGGCCGCACGATGACGCGTCTGTTTCGAATTTGGGAAATTGCTCTAAATTTGATGGATTCGTTTGGTGGGTCGGTTTTTCTCATCGCAGCGAAATCACAATACCGAATTCGAAACGAAATGAAAAACGAGAAACTCTCGCGTCGCATAAGCCACGATTCGATTCGGCGTCGACCACGAAACGTTTTGTGTCAAGTGGTTGATTTCCGTGTAATTGAGAAACGGCTTTGATCGTGTTGGCTGATGGTTCTGTTGCTCCCTTCCCCCCTTCACTCTTCCCTGACTCATGAACCACCGTCAACCGGTCGCTCGCATTCGAGACAACATCGCGGGTTCGTTTCACGAAAATCCCGCACCATTTACGGGCTGATTATCGTTTCGGATGTCGTATGACCGTATTTGCTCTAACTGTTTTCGATTGCATCTCAAACAGTCTGTGACATCGTTGCTGGCGGTGTGTGCTTGTATGTTTGGTTTGACGCCAATCGTCAAAGCGAAACGTGAAATGAGCACGATTATTAGTTCGGTCGATAAATCAGTGCTGGGTGCTATTTTTGGTGAGTCGTTTTGCACAAAAGCGATTCCGTTCCGATTGAAATCGATTGAATTATGAAACGTCTCGATTCGGTTGCAACATGCGCTGGATCGTGTCGCTAATCACCGGTGGGTGAGTCATGCGAACGGAGTCTGTGTTTGCGTGCATGTGCGTGTGCGAGTGTGTGTGCGCGTCTGTTGTGCATTTTTTTCCGTTTCTTTTGTTTTCCTAATTGGCGAACGGTCGATAATGTTTTGATTTCGATCGGTCAACGGACTTCATCCCATCGATCATGCCGATGCTAATGAGCGCCTGCCGGCGTTTTTATTTCGAAAGTTTCGATGAATCGCTTCTCTCCCGCAGTGGTTCCTCTCAACAGACCTTCCACACCAACGAAGGTGGATCTCCGCAATCTCCGCATTAAACATCAGCGTTCATTCCCAAATGCCGGCCATAAGCTTCTCGACTCGCTGCTTTCGTATCTGCCATCCATCATCGAGCCGCTTGTCTACCGAACATTGCTCGTCCCATTCACTGGCATGTTTCTTTTCTCGTTTTGTTCTCTCAGCCGCAATTACAATTTCAACTTGGCAGATATTTATTTGTTTTCTTTCTTCGCATTTCGGGCCGCTCAATG
The DNA here is from genome assembly GCA_027564135.1 of Lestremia cinerea. Classification (NCBI taxonomy): domain Eukaryota; kingdom Metazoa; phylum Arthropoda; class Insecta; order Diptera; family Cecidomyiidae; genus Lestremia; species Lestremia cinerea. The sequence goes on from JANSTV010005786.1 coordinate 7,022, forward strand.
AGACCCCGTTAAACGTTCATAATTGCAAGATTGAGATCAGAATTTATTGTTCAAATAAAGCATTGTTTTGGCTGAGACGATTTTGCGTCAACCCGAATCGTGCATGTGTTGTGATTGCGACAGCACATTCGGCAGGTTGGTTTCGGACAAAGCAGATCAGCACTTGCCAATCGACGAAAATAAACACGTGAAATCCCTCATTCTGGAATACCGTTGGACCATTCCCTCCGGTTCACGAGTCGCATTTATCGAAGCGTAATTCACGAAATCAAAATTAATATCATTTCATTAGCGAGCCCGCCGATGGAGGAAATAGAAGTGGAAGAAGTGAAAAAAAAACACGCAAAACGAAGACAAAACAGCAAACAATTTGGAAATAATCGGGTTGCGAAGTAACGATTCTGTTATTCATTCCAAACGGCGATGTTCGTCACGATTCCACGCTAGATGGACGAGAATCGATGGAAATTCTATTTCAAGTTCAACATCGTCTTCAGTTCCATCCGAATGCAAGAATGCACAATGGCATATTGCATGTTGGCTGAGTAGATGCCGAACCATCAACCCAAACACCAGCCAATCAAACAATGGCCCGAACACGCACACACACTCCGACACGGTCAATGAGCACACAATAGTGCTCGTTCTTTCCGAAGAATTATTGTTAATTCATTTGTGGTTGGTGTCTGACGTGCCACACACACACACTCACATACACGTACGTGTTCGTTTGTCGATTCGAATCGACGATGAAAGAGCGAAAAAGAAGCTCCACGACGAAGAGAACAGACCAGAATGATGGCGGCCACAATAGGTGATCGATGGCCAGGCCATTTTGTGTCCAGCGTTTCGTAGTCGAAAGCATGCCGTCAATCGTGTTCGATCCAAATCCCAATTGCAGCGGAGAGAGTGGATCTGCATCTTCATCAGGAAAGCATATGACGATGATTCGGCCGAGTGTCGACGACGAGAAATTATGCTCGTCGAGTGAATCATCGCCGAAACATTTGTTGGCCGAAATGACGACGACTTTTCCGTAAAATTATGCATTTCGCTTTCGATCGCTTCGCAGAAATGAATTCGCAAAATAAACGACTTTGTGCAGGAATAAAAAGAAACGTTGGCCTCGGAATGCAAGCGAGGCAAGTGCACAGCAGATGTCTGTCAAATTAAATGAACGGATATATTTTCCAGCTGGATAACGTTCCAACATCTTCCAAATGGTTGCTTTCCGACAGTAAATCTGTTGCGGAATGGTGTTTTCGTTTGCCAGCGAATGAGCGCACAGCCAATTCCATTCAATTTAATTAGATTGAAATGACCTTTGATGTGATAATGCACATGCGAGTCTTCTGCGCGCCAGGGTCATGTGGCTTCGACGCATCGTTCATAAATCTTGTAAATCATAACTGTCAACTCGGCTATTCGTCTCCGCATAAATCACCGACTTATCACGAATTCATCTCCAATGAATTCTGTTCGATTTCAATGACACACCGACGGCGAACGCTTCGTGCGATTCACATGCTCTCGCCTTTCCTTTGTTCCACTGGGCAACAGTAGCTGTCCACGCGATTTGCTTGCTATTGCGCTGCGCTCGAGAATGCGGTTGCGACGTGATATCGTTCTCGTTCTGGACAGCGAAATCGTTCAGCTATGCATTCGCTTCAATTCAAATTGCGCTTCGATATATGCCTCAATGCGAGCCTCGTGACAAACAACAAACAAAGCGATCATTCTTGAAATAATTGACTGAGTGGGATTCTATGTAGCGTCGTCGATCTGACTATCTCTCGACTTTGACGCTTTGCGTTAATCCGAGCCCGTTGTCCTCACCGGAATATGCTTTGTCGAAAATCGATCGGATGATTTGCGCATCGCGAATTCCATCCAGCTGATTAATGGTCGTGACTCACACGCGGGTAATTGACGAACAATGCATACGCTTTGGTCGGGTGTGTTATCCGATTCATTCATTTGAATTGGGCAAACATCAGCGAGAATTGTTTGCTTTTGATGGCTGATAGCGAATGTGGCCAAAGTTGCTATGAACGCGACGGTTTTCCCGATTTTCGATTCGCATTCGATTCGCATTCGATTCGCATGACAATCTGATGGCCTTTCCAAAAATGGAGCTCAAGTGGATCGAAAATGAATTCTTTTATTTTTGAAATATCAGAACTCAGAATCCTATCATAAATCTGACCATGAGGGGAGAACTTTCTTTGCGTCGCAAGTCCATTCACATTCGGCTGAAAGCTCCCACGCAGTTTATTGAATTTTGAATGTGAACGGCCGGCCGGTTGGCCAGCATTTCTAAGGAGCATCGAAAAGCGTCAACGTGTCGATGAGTCAGGCCTCCGAAAAGAAATTGAATGTGGAATGATGGCGACTCGTATAGAATGGGTAATGCCTTAACGAATACACGATGACCAAAAATGGCAACCAGTCGCGATGAGAAATTAATTTGTTGCATTCGAAGCGGGCGCTTAACGAACGCAGCACATTGACACACATTCATTGTCGGCTCAAGGATTTCATTCGAACGAGTTCCACTAGCGAAATGGTCGCCCTTTGTCTGTTGCGAATGCCAAACCCCCAGTCGTCGTCGTTTGATTGATGTCGTCAACTTGATTCATGATTTTTTGCTCGTTTCCATTTTAGTCGAACTTCAATCAATACAAAAATGTCTGCACCAAAATTAGAAGATCTTCCAAAAGTCGCAACTGACATCAAGAGCGAAATTGAAGGCTTCAGCACGGACAAACTCAAGGATGTCAAAACTGAGGAGAAGTGCGTTCTTCCGACTGCCGAAGGTTTGTTTTGCTTCTGGTTGGGCGTCGGACGCCGAGTAGATCAATCGAGCTAATCCGAGCTTTCTCTCCTCCCCAACAGATGTGGCCAACGAGAAAAATCAACAAAACATCTTGCAGGGAATTGAATCGTTCGATTCAAAGAAGCTGAAGCATGCCGAAACTCAAGAGAAGAACCCTTTGCCTGACAAGGATGCCATCGATCAGGAAAAGGAACAGATCAATTTCATCAGTGGCATCGAGAATTTCGATGCGACCAAATTGAAACACACCGAGACTTGCGAGAAGAATCCACTTCCAACCAAAGAAACCATCGAAGAGGAAAAGAAGGCCTAAAATGCGAATGACGGTGTGGCAGCATCGTCCTGGGCGGCCACCGCAATCATCATTCAATCGTTTGGATTTTCTGAAATGCTTCGTCTTCTCTTCAACCGGAAACCACACATTGAGATATTATTAACTTATTTTATGAAAATTATGAATTAATTAATTAACAAAATTAAATTAAATTAATTAATTAAATTACGAGTAAATTTACTTTTAAGTCGAATCGCGGGCGGCGAGAGCACGGTTTCAATCAGGAAACTGTTTTGTCGTTTCGCCCTCGATTTCGAAAGGAAAGATCAGTGTTTTAGAGTCCATCGTTTTTTTGAGAGGAATTTTCAATTTGAATGGCATTTTATTCGAAAAAAAAACTTATTCTCGTTTCTTTTGACATCGAACGTTCGTTTATGGAACCGCGGGCCTGCTGTCCGTGGCCACGATGTTCCAGAAAAATGGAATTTTTGTACTTTTTTAAAAACAATGCAAATACTACTATTATCCAACGGTGTACTACTAAATCGAATGAATAAATATCAATTTTGATAGAAAAAAAGTGACTGGCTTTCATTTGGTCAAACGACATCTGAATTCAAATTCACCGCCGAGACTGGATCTTCATAGGAAATTGTTGAAAAATCTTCACCCAAAGTAGCTGACTCGGACGTTATTGAGGGCATTGAGTCCAGAAGTTAAAAAAAAGCGATCGGTGTCAATAATGTAGGGTATTTCAACCTTGCGCTCTTGCTTGAGTTCAAGAGGTCTCAAACAATAAATAGGCCTAACAGCACTTTTGAACACGTTCATGTTGTTTCCGATGCGCTTGCTTCCCAAAATTCTCTTCGCAGAAATTCACACAGATCGATCTCGCGAGACGTCCATATATTTTTTCAAGAAATTTATTGTTTCTATTTTTTCTTCTTTGCCTCATCCGAATGTTTGGCAATAGATAAACACATTCTGTGTCACGAAAACGAGATGATCATCGATCCGTCGGCAGCAACTGGAAGTTTTTCAAAAAGGTGGCGAACATGATTGCTCTCCATGAAAATTGTGTACAACAACAACATCATTGTTCACGTTTAGCACTAGTACCGAGCACCGACATTAAAAATGGTACAACTTCCACCAAAGTACCAGTTACTTTGAACGGAACCGCTACTGCGAAATAGTACCGAAGGGCGGTGCTTTCAACAAATCTGACCACAATCTTGAGATTCGAAGCTTTTCAAACTTGAGGGAAAGACGCAAGCTCGAGCTGCATCCAAAAACCGCAAAATACAGCAATTCATTCAGCGACATTTTGGACATCAGGCCAGCTTGGACGTTGTCAAAGGGCCAGAGATGTCGTGACCACCGGTTTCTGTTGATTTAAATTTGTGAACTACATTCTAATGTTGAAGTATAATCATATACGCAGTTTGCGATTGTTCCGCATTCAGTGAACACTAATTAGTTTTTATTTGAAATCCAAACAATTGCTCATTTCGCATTAACCGAGTAAATTGCATACCGTGAATATGGTGGCAAATTCAGCCAAGGGCGATCATGTCAATTGTAATCTTAACTAAGAGAGGGAAGCTCTCTTCAAATCCTCGACGAGGGCTCAGAATTGAAGAAAACTATTTTTAACGAGGGAACCTCCCAAAACCTCGCCCACTTTCAGAAGGATTGTGGATTAAAACTAAATGCCATTCCGTTGTTGAAGAAGGGGTTTCCGTCCACCAGCTCCGCTCTCTCCAGTCAATATTTTTTAAGCAAGGCAGTCAATTTAGCATTAAACGTACAGAATCTCTTCTCCATATTCGATATGTCCGAGTGGAGTGGATAAATGGGGCATTCTGAATAACACTTGAGGGCTGTTTGAAGCGGTTCACGTGAGCTGAAAGGACAAAAGGGTCGTGAGTCGGAATGACCAGCGGATTGCTCTCGATTATTACCCTAGGAACAATTTTACGTGGGCGATCCTGCCAAGTAATGTCGATCGTTGTCAGTGTTCGCAAATGATGCACGTTTCATTCTGTATGTACTTACGCTTGCCCGAAGAAACGTCCTTTGCTCGATCGATTGAGCATACCAAACCTTGATTTATCATCGAAAAAAGGCGTTCCTGATATCTGTTCCATATATGATCTCGCCGCTAAATAACTATCATGCGTTCGATTATCCATTTGGATGGACATCACAAGAAATTTTTGGAATATTCGGTTGAGATCGTCGATAGTCATGGTGAAGTTCAGCATTTTTTCCATCGTTTCCCGAAAAAAATCACTTCCCGTAACATCTGCTGGGTCAGAGGTGATGACATACGTTTCAAATATACGTAAGTGGTTGTGAGTTCGAGTCATCAGTTGCGAAGCCTTAAAATAGAGAGTGAAAGTGGGAAATGGTCGAACCACACGGAAGCACATGATTCAGATCTCACGTCCTCGGCCAAAACTGCTTTCAGGTCATCAATCAGCCGTCGATATTTAGTTGGATTTGGTTTTGAATTCATTGCATAAATACTTCTGGAAGGGAAACAAAATGAATCGCCGTCAGAACGAAAGTTCTAAACTTCAAATCTGCCAAATTACAAGGTGAAAAAGTCGCTGACTGCCTGGCTACATTCGAAAATCGATTCGATTAAAATCTTTACTGCAATAAAATCCAAGCAAACAGTCGTGAACGACGGAGCTTACTAAGTATTTATTGCTCGCCCATGAAGTTCATTTATATGCATCGGTTCACAGTCAAAAATCACTTGAAGTTCGCCGGGCAACTTGTCATCAGAGCCCTGCTTAAGCGAAACCAAGGTTTTTATTCGTTAATCAGAAACAATTGCGCGTGGGATTGAAAACGCAACAAACCGACGAGAGAATGCCGAGTGGGTTTCGAACGAATTTCTCAATAGAATCCAACTTCAATTGGAGATCTGCTTGGGCACTTTGTCGCCACCTGAATGTGTCATTGAATGAGAATGATATACTAATTCGTATAGAGTCTTGGAGACGTCGTGCTTTACATTTCGATGTTATTCGCATTGGATTTGCTGTCGGAATTCGAAATCGGTCATCGCTTGTTTTCTAATAATGAACAATAGCCTCAAATCTTACATAGCTTTCACCAGCCTGATGAACTGATCCTCCATTGCAGTCCATGTTATCGGTGCCTCCCCGTTGTTGCTGTGGTACGAGGGTATAGCTGAGACTGGCTCCCCAATGGGAAACAGTGCTAAGTGATCGTCGCTTGTACTATCGAACGAGAAAGGCAACAATGTCGTGGAAAAGAACAGTTATTCATGAATTAGAACTCTTACGTCATTGTGTCTGGAATGAGAACTCTTATCGGGTTATCACTGAATACAAAAATGAATTTTCGTTAACGAGGCATACACTCAGTGAGGGTAATGTTTGACTTACGTGGAAGCTTCACCCGCTGTTCCCGAGGCGTTCTCCTGTGGAACAGGGGCGTCCCTGGATGGCTCGCTGAATGCGGATAGAATTGTATGTAATATTGCAACGATGATGAAATGGGATTCCACTCACACAATCAATGGTGGAACAGGCATTGGTGAAGATCTAAATAAGAAAATTTGAATGAACCAGTGTCTATTCGGCCCATCCCATCCGAAATCGACCAAATTCACGGGGCTCCCTTCAGATTTCGGAAATCTTAGACGGACGCAGTGGATGGTTCTCGGTTTCTTATGAGATAGCTCGAATTGCGCGTCCATCTTCAAAGATTTACGTTGAGCCTTCAATCGGCAGTGTGTAGCCTGGTGCTGGTTCTCTGAGTTCAAATGAAAATTTGATTATACAAGTGAGCATCTCACTTGGTCTCGATTAGAACCACCCTGCTGACAAAAACTCACAAATCATCACGAGCCGAGCTGCGACTACAAAACATATCACGCTTTATATCATCCGCATAAGTTTTCGCATTTCGTGCACTTACTGTCCTTCCGGGAGCACTTCCGAATATCCAATCACGCAGTCACAATTCAAAACATGTGGTTCAAATACGTTGAAAAAGTTCATTGGAATAACCTGCGAACTATCCAAAGCAGACCTCAAGTCGGTGACATCCATTTTGGTTTGTTCGCACTGTTCCGCCTCGCTGACGGAATTCATTGGAACCTGCTTATAAAGGTAGCCCAGATTTTGAACGATTCTGCTCGATTGATTCTCCATTGCTTCGTTAATTCCAATCAGCTGAACGTGGAACGCCATCGCAGCGGCCATCATTTGCTGAAATCAAGATCATTTCGAATCGTCAAAAGCGAACTGAGAAGAATGAAAGTGGATCGCCGTGACGCACGAATTTGAGTGCCGCCAGCTGGAGGATGTTGAAGAATTTCAAAAAGTCCTGATCGACGCTTGTTCTTAAGAACGTAGCGTGCGCCAGCGGTTGTGCCAATCTGAAACGACAAATAGGCTTTGCGTTAATGTGGTCGACGGGTATTTGAACCGATTCCATACCCAATTACGACTTGGAGCGTCGAAGTCCTGAAAAAAAAGAAATCGACAGATGATGTGAGCATGAGGAGGGGCGCTGGTCTGTCGGTTTCCTTACACGCTATCCTTAATGTTTCTGTCACCCGTCGGTTGGACCTGGCTTGTTTGTTGGGCCATTGCTAAAATACGTTCAGTGCGTGCTTCCTTGAGTTGAGAAATTGTTAAAAAAATTGAAAAAAATAGAAACGTTTTATGTTACTCTCACAGAGGTTTCTAGAACTGCCCCGACGGAACCCATTAAGATGGCTAAGCCAGCCGTCAAAACGAGAAAAACTTCAAATTTGTTCATGATTATCGAAGGAGAGCAGCGAGTTGCCCAGCGAATGGTTTGAATAAAACTTGTATCGACCTAACAACCGCCCAGTGTTTTTATTCACATCGATCTCGCGAAAAGTTTATGTCGTTTTACAAGGCGCGTGGATTCCATAATACTCTTCCCAGAAATTTTCCGTTTTTAATTTTTTTTGCATTATTCAAATATTAAGTATCCAAAAAACACATTTTCCGCCATTCGAACGAGTTGTGATGTTCGATTCGTCAACAACAACTGGAAGTCTTTCAACCAAGCGGAGAGTAACAAAATTTGGCCCAAGAGACCAATTCGGACGAACTCGGATTTTTCGTGTGTTGGCCAGAATATATCTCAAGAACGGAAACGCGATCAACAGAGAAGCATTCTAAGATATCGTCAGCAATATCGTTGGTGCTTCATCGTCTCTCCCGGTGTCATTCTCTTCGATGTATTCGATGAGTAGCGAATCAGTATCGAGAATTTTCAAGGCGATACATTTGTTGATTATCAATTTAGTGATGATTTCAAATGTTTTTGAATCACTTTGACGAACATCCAAAACAGGATCATCGAAAACGGAAGGAGAAATGTCGCAAACGTTTGCGGCACCATTCGTTGTTGGTTCCTCTGAAAAAATGAAAGAACTTTCAGCTATTCATAAAATATTATTAAAACTCATTGTTCGAGGCTTGTGTGCTGATGTATTCTTGGGTCTTCACTGTGAATGTAAGTGCTACTGCTTTCAGGAATACCCGTCAGATCCGAACGACAGAGCGAATACCAGAACGAAGAATATAAGAAATTCCAAACCGAAACGAATAAAAATATCGAATTTCATCGAAATGAAGCCTCCTGGATTCCTTCAATTCATTCGCACGAATCCAGTACGTGAACCCAAAGGAGGAAATACTAAAAAAAAAAGAAAAAAAAAAGAAAAGAGGAAATACAAATTAGAACCTTAAGTTAAACTAAGACACAATCCAAGACACAACCCAAGACACAATCCAAGACATAATCCAAGACACAATCCAATACACAAACCCATCGAACCGAGAAACCAAGCCGCAACAACCGAGATCCGATTGCGCAAGGAGAGCGAACCTTCTTATCAAAAGTGAAAAGCCAAATAAACCCGCGAACAAATCGGAATACAATCCGATACGTCGAACAGTCACCCAGGTAAACCGATACTCAGAAAACCACGAAAGACCAAAAGACCGAAACCAACAATCGTCTATCCGATTTCAGACCACCGCTCGACAAGCCATTTCGAACAAAAAGAATACCGTCATTTGATCGTTAAAACCAGCATTGCGTGAGTTCAGAGGATAGTTTGCAAAAAGGGCATTGGCTAATCACGGCAACTTTTAGTGGTTTTAAGATTGGGATTCGAAGAAGCGAAGGGGATTTTGGTTTTGAATCAATTCGTCCGTTTTTCCGGATTCATCCACAAAACTACCCGTCGTCCATCAGCAATCAATTGGTTTCTCGCAAGGAGGGAAATTTGTCTGTGATTCGCCGGACATTTGACTGAGAAGGTGGAAAAACTAGGTGAAACCGAGGCTCCAATTCCAACTCCAATTCGGTAGTTCTCATGTCGCTCTGTTACAACAGTTGAAACATATTCGGTGACTTCGACCCAGCTCAGCCACCTATTTGGCATATATTCATATGCGTGATTGAGCGGGTCAGTCAAAAAATCATGTCAGTTGCTTTATGGAATTCATATCAACAATGGATGAACACCTGGGGAATGCTCAGCGGCTGATGTTGGAGGAAGAAGAACATCAAAAACGCCACTATTATGTATCTATTAATTCATTTATTTAAAAACGCCAATATTATGTACATATCTATAAACTCATTTATTTGGAATACAAATGACGCAATCGCTCATTTCGCAT